>CAJNJA010024731.1:13010-32771 GCA_905231915.1 Symbiodinium necroappetens | reverse complement strand
CACCCGCACCCGCACCCACACCCGCACCCCCCCACCCGCCCACCCGCCCACCCGCCCACACCCACACCCGCCCACACACGCTCTTCTTCCCCAGCTCTTTGCTTGCTTTGCTATATAGGGGCTCTCCGTCGCTCTGTCTCTCTTGCTCTCTGTCTCTCTCTTGCGCTCAACAATCACAGGTCCGCACCGGACAGCCCCAGCCCTGAATCTCACAAAGGAATCCTCGGTCTGTGGTGCCCAGCCCGGCAGTGGCCGGCTTGCCCGTCGGGGCGGCGGGCTTCGCCGCAGGCTCAGCCTGGCCGAGCCGTTCTAAGGTTCAGCGGCCGAGCCGACAAGTCGTGGAATGTGCACATTGCAGCCGCCGCTTCCAGCACACCAAAGAGCCCAACCATGCTGCAAAACTGCTGCACAGCGTGTGTTTCGGGGCTCCGGCTTGGACCTCCCAACTCATCAACTTACTTGGAAAGCATCCCGAAAACAATCGCGTCCACGGCCTTGGCTTTTGCCTTGGCCTTCGCCTTCGCTTTCGCCTTCGCTTTCGGCTCCGGCGCAGCCTTTCCCTGCAGTTGGTGGCGTAGATTTCGATGCTACCGCCTTTCTGGTTCTACATGTCCAGGGCGCCTTCTGCGTGCAATGGCAACAGACAACTCCATGTCGCAGTGGCAAAGCTGCGCCAGCTATGCGCCATACATGACTGCCGCTTGCCCGCACGATCCCGCACCTGTAGTGTGTCTTTCGCCTCAACCCTGTTAGCCTGGAAGATCCTGCAAGCCTTAATCCGCTTTCAGGAAACCATCGAGGTCCCTTCCGCAAATGAGGCCCTTACGCTACCGTACAGGCTCCCGCTTGGGCGGGTTTTCTGCTGAGAACTTCAACCCGGCCTTGGACTTGGCTGTCGCCTTCGCCTTTGCCTTCGCCTTGGGCTCTGGCTCCTGCGGTGTTTCGGGCAAACTACGAAAGGAGGGACGCAGAGCCGAACAGAACTTCCGAAGCTTTTCGCTGGATATCTCGTCGGCAATGTACGCCTCAGCCGTCTCTCAACACGAAAATGCTATAGAGTAATCTGAAGTGCTTATATGCGCAATCACACCTAGAATAGTGATGCTAGATGATGCTCCTTTAGAATGACAGCGAAGAAGGCTAGGTCCATTGAAATTCACGGCTCCTTTGCGGCCTTTCCCCTCTTCTTTGCCTCGGCGGCAATGTTCGTTACTTGATGGGAAGGGCTGTTTTGGTGTGAAGCTCGGCGGTCGAATCAGAAGCAGTCTCTTCATTTGCGGGAATTTTCCTTTGGTGTTCAGGACCTCGGGATACCTCGGGAATCCTCGAGAGACTCTGGACTGGGCTCTTGCGTCTAGCTCAAGGACCTCATAGCCTTCGAGTATGGAGCTTCCCTTCACACGAAACCGACCCATGGGGTCTGAGACTTCTCCCATGGGTGCAATGATCTCAGGTCGTTCTCCTCCCATGGGCCATCGGCTGCTCTGCAAAGCACCGCTACACTTCAAAAGTCTGAGCCTGCCTAAGCCGGAACCCCGCGGGGTTTAGGGCTTGGGGCTATCACAGGCCAGTTGATGCTAGCAGAAGGCCCGGAATTCGGGGTCAGACATGGAATCGCGGGTGCCGAGCTTCCTCCAAGTTTCAAGGCCCCGAGCTTTCATGCCGCCGAGAAACTGGCTTGCATTCTTCCCAGTACGCTGCAATTGCTGCCTTCTTGTACTTACCTGGGAGATGCCGGGCTTGACCTGTATGTGGTCTTCGAACAACACTCGCCTTCTTTACCGCAGGATTTCAACCACAAGCCAACGTGCCAAGCCCCGTCTGCGGTTTGTGGGTTGTGGTGTCGGCGTTCCAGTCTGAATTCCACGATGCGACATCAAGGAATACTTTGGATCTCGTCTTCAGGTGAAGCACTGATACGAGATATTCAACTGCCAACACCTTTTACCTTCTATTTCGGAAAAGCGAGTTGCAGGTGGATTCAGGAGTTAGTGTTGCAGGAATCGAGCTCGTGCGGGTGCGAAGGACAAGAGCTGGCACTCAGAACTTGGAATGATGACTTCGGTCGTGATTTGTCGCTGGGCTGAAACGCCACCTCCTGAACACGCTGCGAAGTTTCCGAACCTGCTGGCCCTCAAATCCCTGGTGAATCCTACGGCCAGGCACCCTTGTAGTACTCAGCGAGTTCTTCATAGGTGTATGCCACACCATCCTGGTCAGAGGCTCTTGCGCATCTCTCTTCTTTTGTAAGAGACAGCGGGATTGAAAACTTCCGCCGCTGCAGAAAGCGAAGACAGTCTTTACTGTAAGGTGACCGAATCGCTGTCGGATACTTGTTGCACCACGGAAGACCCCATCCAAGCAGAACCAGAGCATCAGACAGCGGCAGTTGAAGAAAAGAAAATGAAGGGGAGCAAACACACGGATTGGGGAAGACCTTGATATGCCAGCAAGTTCGAAGACGGACTTCGATGTTGAGTCCCAAACTTGCGCAACCCTCCTCTTGCTCCTCGTCGTCATCCTGATCATCATCCATGTAAACATCGTCAACATCCTCGTGTGCTTCCTCAACATCAATACCACCGCCGCTTTTCTGACCCCGGTCCTGACCTGGCCCTAAGCCCTGATCACTGATCCTCCGCCCGCCAGAGCAGGAGCACGATTGCCACTGCAACTCCGACAGCCTCGGGGTCGATGCGCTTCTCCGCAGCTGGCATGGTTGCCTTGGTGCAACTGCGCGAGGGATTCCACAGTTCTCCTTTTGCGGGAGGCCTTTGCACTTGGCTTAGAGAAGGCCGGAGCTTGGGAGCGGAATCTTTTGATGAGTCTTGCTGTCATCTTTCTGTGTGCGATTCAAGCATTGCAGAACCGCTCACTGTCATCATTATACTTTCAGAATGCTTGTGTCCTAGACATCACGCTCATCATCATCACCACCATCGTCATCACAATCATCATAATCATCGTCGTCATTCATTATCATCCTCATCACAGCTGCTGAGAATCATGGTTCTCGTCAGTCTGGGAGCCCTGAATGAGCATAGCATCGCGAGTTTCAATGAATCAAAAGGGTCCCTCCATGTAAAATCCGGAATAATACGGTGATCTTTTAGACCCTAATATGCTTGAGCCAGCTCTGCATGAGAACTGTGGCCTCGACTGACTGCGTGAATGGAGAGTCCTTGGCTTGGCTGGACGGTGTCTTGCTTGACATGTAGATTAAAAACCCAGCTGTTTGTCACGTAAGCCCCTGTATGTCGCAAGCCCTCGAAGCATCGGAGCACCTTCCACATCGCGAGCCTCAAAAGCTCCACGATTCAACGTTGCGCGCTTGGTAAGGCCTATCCGCACCACAGCCGAAAGCCTATAGCTCAGAACAATGGGCTATCCAGACCGAACACGACACAGTAGTGTCGGCGTGCTTGGCTTTCCATTTTCCATTCGGCTTATCCACGGCAACAAGAGGTATCCCGAAAGACGGGCATCTTTCAGGCAACTTCAGCCAACTGCATGGAGAGTCTCGCGCAAAGGTCTTGCAGGCGAGTGTCGCAGGAAAAAGGGGGGGCGCACGAAGATGTGCGCAAAGTGGGACGGATACCTGTTTTGAGGGTTGCATTCTCCGATACGAAGATCATGATCTCACATGCTAGGGCTCCTGACGCAGTCAGGACAACACAACTCAATGCTTGAATCTCCTTCCACCACAGCAGGGCACAGCTTGCCCCTGCTAACAACGAGCAACGACTTCCAAAAGACGCTTTTCTCTCCCTTTTGGAGGGCCTCGAGGAAGTTGGCGCTCGTACGCCTAAGGGGAGAGCAGGGCTTGGGGCTTGGGGCATCGGAGGGGGCGTTTGTGTGCTTCCATCGTTTTGGCTTTCAGCTTTCTGGGGTTGGGCCTCGTGGATACCGGCCAAGTTGCAAAGTGCAGCACTCGCGGCGCTTGGAGGGAAGCACAGCAAGCTTGCAAGAAGCAGTTTGGGCCAAGGAAGCTGCGGTTCAGAGCCTCCGCAAGTGCAAGCATGACGATGTGCCGCGCACATTGCCTTTCAAGGGGCTGCGGCTTCGGCGACTCTCTTGCCCTCAGCTTCGGTATTCTCTTGCAGGCACCCAAGCGTTGTGCACCTTAATGCATGCCATGATCTGAACTCTCACATTTCACCAGGCTGTGCGAGGTGAGGTCCATCGACTTTTGGTTTCGCTCCACGACTCACACCATGGCAGCCCCTCCCACAGGCCACAGCGTGCTGAGGCCGAAGCGAGCGCGGTGATGCCCAGGCTCTGTAAGCCTGCTCCGGACCCCGAAACTCGAAAGTGTCAATTGAGTTTAGGATAGTTTAGGTTCAGCCGCCGTTATTTACACCGTTCGATCCACTGTTATGACTTTGCTCGGGGGGTCTTCCGATTTTACGAGTTTGCATCCGTAGGGGCTAGATCAGAAAAAATCGCAGAAACCCGGACCCCCCAGACCAGGAAGACAATCTTCAACCACTGCTACGACAGACCTTCTTGGAATCCCTGCGATATGAGCCAGGTAGGAGCCTAGATGGCTACAGCTACAACAAGGCCTTGGTTGGGTTAATGTAGTAAACTACTAGCGGAAGGGGTCTTAAGTCTAACATAGTCTAACGCATACGATAAACAGTTGTTACAGTCCTCTAACCCTAAACTATCAAGTCCCAGCCTCTTTTCATCTCATCAGCGAGGTCCTTCCACTCCTGAAAGTCGATGCCTCCAACAACTCCGATAGAGTTGCCAAAGGACGGGTCTGGAGTCTAGAGGCGTTAAGAGTGGAGAATTAAGCCTCGGTGCAAAGGAAGATGTTCTGCGACCTGAAGGATGACACATACTTGACGAAAGGTTTGTGGAGGGCTCTGGATGGGACCTTGCCTGTCATTAGGTCCGAAAACCACGACTGTCAGAGCTAGTCTCTGTTGATGGAGTACAGAGGGAGAGTATAGGAAGACCGGTAAAGGGACAGGGAGAAGCCGGCACGGTTGACCTGCTTGGACAGCGGTTTCATCAACAACCTTGACTACCCAAGACAGAATCTGACCCTGAAGAATCTTGTCTGGTGGCTGGAATCCGCAATGCATACTATACCGCTGAGGCTCTAGAACCACTGCAACCAGCTACGAACAAACCTCGAAAACAAGGGCAACAAAGTACCTCATCACAGTGGACGAACACTGCTTGTAGAAGGTTCATCTCGAGCCCCGAAGGTTGCATATCAACGTTTAGTGTACATCGAATCCATTTCTTGCCACATGAACTCCCCAGCATAGAGTTGAAACACTTGCTGCTTCATGTTGACTGAAGAGTTACTCAGCATTGCTCCAAATGCTTGTGTTGCACGCCCGCAAAAGCCCTCTAGACTCTGCCGAAACTGCAACTTCAGGAACATGTGTACCTGCAAGTTTCAGCAGACATGACACAACAGCAGAGATCCCAAATAATGGGATGCTCAGTATAACTAACCACCAAGAAAAAGAGACCACTCCAACTTCAAGCCAACAAATATCGTCACGAAGAGCAACACTAGAGCAACGCTACAGTGGCCGGGCCTCGTCCTGGAATTAGCGCTCGAGTGCGTGTCTCATCCTTTGGAGCACTCAAAACATGAAATCAAGGGCGTACGGAGGGTTTTTAGTCCAAAAACACTTCTTCTAAGATGCGGGGTTTGGGACTAATGAGTTGGTTTGGTGCTCAGAATTGAACGTGAGCCAGAGGCTCGTCTTAACATGGTTGCAGACCGTGTCAGCACGATGATGAAAAATGTTGGAAGGTTGGAGGTTGACCTACAGTTCATGCGGCATTAGACATTGAAGTTAGTTGCCTTCGATTCGATATCAACATCGCACTCAGGAGGTATGATGCCTGACACGGATTGGCCTGGCACCCCGTCCTGAGCGACTTCCTCCGAGTTGATGTATGAAAACCGTTGACATTAACATTTCTCGCCATGCCACTTCCAAATTCTGGTTGCGTGCCGTGCTGCCTGTATGCATAGGCGTAGGCTGTGCGTGACTTGGATCGTTAGTTAATTGAAAGTGGATGAGAGCGGTGATCTTAAAAAGTGGAACCTTTGACTAACTGGTACCGGGTAAGCCCTCCCAGTGGCATGACACTCACATATCTTTGCGAAACCGGAGAAAGCCTCCCACACACCAAGGGCCCCGCACCCCGCATCGCGCACACACACACACAAACAAAAAGAAAAATCGCGAAACCCGAAATCCTTCCCCCTAAACCTTAAATCCTGAACCCCAATACCTAACCGTAAACCCTAACTCCAAAGCTTAAACCCCGTAGCCTTAAATCCACACCAACCCTTACCTGTAACTTCTGAGTACTGCAGCTTGCAAAACCCCAAACCCGAAGCCCCAATTTCTTGCAAGCTTGGCGGCTACACAAGACTACTCGTGGCAGAAGCCTTCCGGACTTAGGAGTTCGAGGGCTTTAACAAGATTCAGGGCGAAGGTCCTAGAGTGCCAACTTTCTTTCGGGAAGTTTGGGCTAACAAGGCCTCAAGCTGAGGGTTTAACAAGTTTGACACCAGTTGTCCTTCACCCTACAGCTCTACGTGCACCTCCAATTATGGAACCGTTTGGTATGCTTTGGTGCTGCAGGTCTATACCGAACTGGGGCACGGACGGAAAACTCATGCAATTCCCGCCTCAGTCTTTCCGGTTTGGGGGGCTTCACAGCTTTAGAGTCCAAGCCTCAGACATGGGAGCGAACGAGGTTTACCGGGTGTCGTGGGGCAAAAAGAACTAACTACGGTCTTGGGGGCCAACACCCAAGACTCGCAAAACCTTTACGTAGAAATTTCGGGCATCAGCTTAAAACGATTTGGCGCCAAGCCTCCACGCAACCAAGAGGTGTATGATCGCACAGAGTCTATAAGAGTCCACGATCCAGCACTGAAGACTCCATGTTTGCTGCAGTGAGGTTCTGTTGTATATCCCTCTATATCTCTATATGTGCCACGATGTGTGAGGGTGTACTGTACATTTGAGTTTGGATATTCATCCGACTTGCCGAGGCAAGCTGATGCAAGAACCCCGTTCTGTAACGAACGTCCCGTGACCTTACCTGGGCTCAACAAAAACGACATTATGGAACAACTTGAGCCTAAAGTCATTTCGCGAAAGTGTCCCCCTGACACCAGGCTGATCGGGCGTCGAAGTCCTTAGGCCTCAAAGCTTGATGCATGCATAACTAGATACAGTGGACAGGTGCCTTGGGGGTGTTTGTACCTCGAGGCGACTCAACCCTACATCTGAGCATCGACCCGCGAAAGCTGCCGCGCTCAAGCTTCAGCCGCTTTATGGTTCAGGGGGTAACCTGACATAATCTCAATTTTTTCGAAATTTCTAAATCCTAAGTAGCGTAGCATTGCCTTTTCGTGCCTGCAAGCCCATTCGCTTGAATCTCCACAGCCGACGGCACAGTATCGACCCAGACCTGTGATCGGAGACACCGGGCAGAGCCTGAAGAAGCTAAAACCTCAACGCCTAAAACTGTAGAACCAAGTCATCGACACCGAACGCGCAAATTAAGCCTCAACAAATACACGAAGCCAGAAAGCCGGCACCCTGAGATCCCCGCAGAAGCCGCGGGACCGGAACCTCTCTGGCAAGTTGTTCTTCTGAGGGTCTGTTTTCGAAGTGTTGGTCTCTGGTTGTGGGATACATCTGCAGGGTCTCCGCCGGCGTTGTTGAAAATCCGTTGAGCACCAGTTTGCCCCTTCTGTTTGGGCTTCGGAACTGCTGTGGAGAGGCTATTTGAACCTACGATTCGACCGCAGATTTCCATCTGCAGAGCCTGTTTTTCTTCAGCATCAAATCCTGTACTATCGCAGTCCCGGAGCCGCACTAGCGTCACATTCCAGCTCACTGAATCCTAAAGCAAGGGAAAACCGTCAAAATTCGGCTCCCTGTTAAGGAACCTCAGAAGTGAAGGCCCCAAGCCCCTACTGAGGCACAATGCAAAGCTCTGACACGCCAGCTTCCCGAAAACAGGGATCCAAATGCAAAGACAGAAACTTAAACTTTAAGGAACCAGCTAGAGATTAAACGGCAGGCCACGTCTACGCAAAAGCTGTATCCCTTAAATGCCCAAGACACCAAAACCCCAACGCCATAAACACATTGAAACTGAAAACTCTAAACCCTTAAACTCTAAAACCAAAAACACTACATCCAGAACCCCTGCAGGCCTAAACTGGCCTACACCCTACAATCCCCAACACACTGACCCCGAGAAACGCAAGCCTTCAAACAACTACGTAAACCCTAAGCCCCTCAAACGTCTCATTGAGCTGCTCTGGCTCTCTGTCTCAAGAGAAATACCCGGCCTCCGGCGCACTGGACGCCATGTCTTTGATGACGGCCAGCGCCATCCAGTCCTGGAGGGCAAGACTCAGCCGTGAAACGTTTAGGGTTTGGAATTGCAAGTCTATGGTAACACCGTTGTCATAAAATGAACTACCATCTGGGATGTGCTAACACACCTGGGCTGCGTTCAAAGGTCGTCATACTGAGGATCCTGCGGTCTGTGTCGGGTCCCTTCTTAGCTGAACTTCCACCAACCTACCTTGTTTGAGGATATAGCCGCGGTGTCTATCGGTCGCAGACAGGCTAATAAGGCAGGTTTGGTAGGGGCTCAGGTAGAGACAAAATCAAAGCTCTTGGGTGTAAACCCGGACCGTCGGACCTTCACCAACGGAATGGACAAGGCATTCAGCGTATTGGACAAGGCTTTCAAGATCAGTCGACAGTATCTTTAAATACTCTGATCTCGGTACCGTGAAGGGAGCGGGCATTCAGAACAGCCCAGCATTCTTTCCCGGAGGATTTTGCCAGCTTATTCAGTCGAAAACTTCGCCCTTCGCCGACTTTTTGACCGAACCATGAGTTAGGCGGAGGTAGGTGGCTGGAGGCGCAAGAAATTATTCAATTAATGCTCAAGTCCCACTGGTGTCAATCCTCCATGAAGGACATGCACCTCAAAACCAATACGACGGTAAGACCTCCCTCAATCAAAAAAGCAAGAGAAAACAATCAAAATCCTGGAACCCCGCATCCCTCGCGGCCTCGACTGGCATTGCAAACTCTTCCCTGCAGTCGGATTCGGTGTTAGTTCTTCGTCTGTTCGTGTGCTGGGGACTAGATCAGGTTGAGGGCCCGAACATAAGCGGCTAGAGCCTTACATGCACAAAAGATCAGGGCGCTGGATTGCTTGTTGCAGTCAGGACATAGATTAACATAGCGCCTGCGACTCCTCAAGCCTTGAAGAGGCCTTCCTGATTCCTAGGCCACACTCTCCAATCGAAGCATATCCCCATCAAACCACAAGGACAAGAACATGAATCGCTGGATAGCCGTTGGCGGGCCAGATGGGGATGAGCGTCGAAGGGACTAGTTTGAGAAATCGAAGGTACCCTTGTATCTCAGTAGAGTCTTCTCCAACACTGCCTACTGCTTTCCTTGCAATCGAGGGTAGCTGGTCTGAAACCCAACTGACTTCTTGTGATTCAGCGCTCGCGTAGGCTTAAACCGTTCAATTTCGAGTTAGAACCCATATAGCCCCCCGGTGCTACCGTGTAATCGCCGGGTGGTTTGGGACACACCTGGGCTTCCGAGCTTACATTCTTTACATAGCTCGTTCCCAAGTCGAACCGACTATGGGCGCCTCTTCATTTAAGAATTTTGCTGCGTTCGGGTCTGGGCCTTGTCATGCATGATCTTATCCCTTGCTGTTTGGTTGCTATCGTCCTTCCAATGGCTTTACGTGTTGGGTCAGGTTTGTTGGAAAGTAAAATTCGCCTCGGCCCCGGCCGAAGCGGTCACAGGCCTCCACAGGGATTGCCTGTTTCCCCATGTTTCCCCGCTTCTTAATTCCCTCCCAGTGCCTTAGCCGACACCACCCCCCCCCCCCTTAAAATTGCCTACATCCAGAGAAGCTGTTGCCGGGCATTCTGGGGCTGTGTCCTGTGTTTCGTTGCAAAGCTTGCTTCCCCTTCCTTCCAACATAGTCAGACATGTGATACGATTATTCTAGTAACGTCTATGCGATAATGCAAGGATTGTGCCACCTTTCGCGTGTGAATATTGTTCAAAGCCTCAACATGAAAACCAATACTGGCA
Organism: Symbiodinium necroappetens; assembly: GCA_905231915.1. Classification (NCBI taxonomy): domain Eukaryota; class Dinophyceae; order Suessiales; family Symbiodiniaceae; genus Symbiodinium; species Symbiodinium necroappetens. Next base: position 22,623 of record CAJNJA010024731.1, on the reverse strand, counting down.
TTAAAAGAACATTCTACCTGTTGCTTGCCGAAGCAATGCACCTGCTTCAAGCACAGCCGGGCCGAGGCGGACGACGCGAAGCGTTCATTGTAATCTTTTGTGCTGTATGCCAGCTGCTAGAGTTTAAACTGTCAGGCCCAGCGCTGCAGACGTTTGTGCTTTCAAAACACCCGGCCCCCCAACCATCAATGCTGAACCTCACTTATCCTGTTCGGACCTCTAGCTAAGCAGGTTGACCCGAAAGATCCGAAGTTCTGGAGCTGGAAGGTGAGGTTTTGGAAGAAGGAAAGCCTACATCCGGCCATGGTCACGACGACATCAGGATTCACATTTTGCACTCTGCAATGTCACTATCGCTGCATGACGAATGGACCTATAATCCCTGGTGCCTTACATGCAAGGACAAGGACGAAAAGGCCGCCAGATCTGGAACAAACCCTTTTGTTCAGTTCGCTTGAAGAACTTTGGTGCAAATTGAAGCTTTCATGTTGTAAGGGGCATATTGCAAATACATTCATACATACATATATATACACACATAAATGTATGTATACACACATTATATATATGTATATATATATATGTGGTCGTCCCCCCCCATGACAGACCATGCCCTTTCATGCCCGTCCCAAGGCATGTTCTGTCAACGCATGGGTGGCGAGCACCTCTCCCAAACTCAGTTCCAAAATTCCAAAAATTCTTCCCCTAACTTTTCAGTATTTCCAAAAATTCCAAAATTCCCACCACCTTACTTTCCTAAAATTCCAAAAATTCAAAATTCTGCCCCCAATGTTAAGGACCGACTCTGCCAATTGGGGCATAAATTGTTTGAAATTTTGGGAAATGTTGGAATTTTTGTAAAGTTTGGAAATTGTTGAATATTTGAAAATTTTGGAAATTCTGGAAAGTTAGGGGTAGGCATATTGACTATTTTGGAATTTTTGGAAAGTTTGAAATTTCTGGACTGTTTGTAAATACTGAAATTCAGTTTTTTTTTGGAACTTGTAAAATTCTTTTGCAATTTTTGGAAATCTTTACATGTGCATGCAACGCTCCTAAACCTAATCTTAGCCTTGGTCTTAACCTTAGTCCTGACTCAGCGCTGTTCTTATCTCTACTCTTAGTACCACTGCTATTGTTTGCAATCGCCTTAAACGTGGTATTAGAGTTTCAAATTAGCATTAGTTTTGTGGTAGTATTGATATTGGTATTAATATTAGTTTAGTATTAGCATTAGCAGTAGCATTCGTTTTTCGTAACTAATACAAGTATCTATATCAATACTAGTAAGTATACAGTAACGCTAATGTTCGTGCTAGTGTTAGTGCCAGTGTCAATGTCAGTGTTAATTATAAACAATAAAAATAATAATCATAATTGTGTTAGTGTCAGTCTTAATGCTGCTTTTTGACCTTAACATTCGCAGAAGCACGAGTATTAGTATAATGTTAGAATTAAGTTGTGATATGTCAGTACACCAATAGACTCGTATAGTAACAAATTAATATGTCAATACATTAATATGTTAATAAAATATATACTAATAGACCAATATATAATATTAGTACATTGGTGCAAGCGCACACTAGTATATTGGTATATTAGTGTAGTAGTATATTCGTACATTAACATATTCGTATATTAGTATACTAGTATATGTGTATACCAGTATATTCGTATCTTCACTGAATAATTTATAAATATATAAATATGTGTGTACAGTCGTATACTAATATACCAGTATATTTGTACATTACAGTATTGGTATGTTAGAACATCGGCATATTGGTATGTTGGTATATTCGCACATTAATGTAATAGTATATTAGCATATTGGGATAACGGTATGTGAACAACACGAAATTATTAGTACGTGAATGCGTTCATACATTTGTATTTTAATATAGCGGTATGCAATATTTCTATACATTAGTAAATGTAGGTATGTCTCAGCATTGGTATGACCATACATATTAATATCAATCTGAATATGATAATTGGTATTCGTACGAATATTCATGTTAGTATTTGTATTCGTATTGTCATATTCATATCAGCCTTCATGTAAATGTTAATATTCGCATTAATACTAATATGACCTTGAGCATGCAAAAAGTATCAATGTCAGTACTAGTATTGGTAATAGTATGTCATTGACAGCCATGGAAGTACGCGTAGTCGTATTCGTGGGAGTATTAACATTTATAGTAATATTGGTATTAGTATAGATATGTGCATTAGTATTAAAAACTGTATTAGCATTAAATTAACCTTAACATTAATATTAGTATTAGTCTGCTGATTCGTATTCGCAGTACTAGTTGTGTTAGTACTAGTTTTGAGTTTCGTGATAGGGTTAGTAGTAGCATTACAGTTGTTGTGAATATTGGTTCTAATATCACTGTCAATTAGTATGAGTATTTGCGTTCGTAGGAGTACTCGTATTCAATTCAATATCAGTCATAGTATCATGATTAGTACAAATAATCAGACTTGTATTAACATATCGTCGTAGGGATATTAACCTTAGTATTAGGGTTAGTTCCGTAGTAGATTAAGTCAGAATAAGTATTAATCTTAGTACGAGTATGATATTAGTATTGGCCGGAGTATTTATGTTACTAGTAATACCAATCTTAATTTCAATGTTAATATTCGTATCAATGTATTTAGCTACTCGGATCCGCCAACCGGTGCTGTCGCGCCGTGGCTGCAATCACGAACATGCTTTAATCAGCATGTCTTGCCAACGAATGGTCAATCAATGCACATCGAAATTCTCTCTCAACCTCTCTGCTTGATAACTGTGATCTGTTTTGGCTTCGCTATTCGTCGTCATCGCCACTAAGCTCACTTGTGCACGCGTCTGGTTCGTGCATCCTGACTACATGGTGTTTTTGATTGTTCATAGATACAAGAGTTTCTAGCCTTCTAGCCACTTACATACGATCAGTTTACCATTGATGCAGGTTGCCGTACGTTTCCTTGAGGGTTGAATGTCACAGGAGCCGATCTTGGCCGAGCCACATGCCAGAAACACACTGTATGTGTACCGCGGTCTGTCATGGGGGGTCGGTGAGCATATATACATATATATATATATATGTATTGATTGTGTATATATATATACACATACACACACACATATACCTTTTCACGCAATGATGAGTATATGTGTACATATTACGAGATAATAGAGATGACTCTAGGTTGGCTGTTTGACTCTTGATTCGCCTCGCTGGCTTGGGTAGTTTGAAGTCTCCTGAAATTATCGGGTTTTAAGATGCTTAAGGTTTGTGGTCTAAAAGGCTCGGGCTCTGCGGCTTTAGGGTAGGGGATCTCAGGTCCGTGGTCGACTGCTTGAGAGTCTTGGACTTAGGGTGCATGAAGGCTCTAGGAGTCTCAGGATTTACCGGTGTGCGTGCGTTTCTCTGTATCTGGGCTCCGCACATAGAGAGTTGCAGGGCTTGGTATTTTGGATCCGCCGATAAGCCTTCGTGCTTCAGTCTGGGGTCTTTGGACAAGAGGATTTGGGGCTTCCGGGTATAGCGTACTGCTGCTTGTGCTGGATGTTTGTGCTGCGGTTTCCGGGGTTAGGGCGGTCAGGCTTCGGGGTTTAGCTCCTCGACCTCCCTTGCACCCTGGCGATGTCACGCAGGCCGAATGTCCGGGTGGGTCAGAGCAAAGGGCATTCGTGAGGCAAGGCGGATTTGACATAGCACGAAGCTATGCATAGACTCGCAAGTCTGCACAAGATAGCCTGTGATCGTGCGGGCACAGTGGCTCTTCGCTCTCTTCGCCCTGTCGAGTCGGAATTGGCCTTGCCAGTTCTGCAGAACTATACCCTGGCAGTCAGCCTCGTTCTACCAGGGCTTCGGACTGTTGCAGTTTTCGGGTAATGGCGCGGCTTTGATTCTGTAGGGTCGAGCCAATGAGCTCAGCTTGTAAAGAAAGAACTTCCGGCTGTAAGTGTGGCCTGGAGAACTAGTTTGCAAGGCTTGCAGATCCGCACTTAGCGAATCTGAATCGAAGATCCATTCGGCGAAAGACCCATGAACATGGCGTTGATCGTAACGCTTCCTCACCAGGCGTGCCCAAAAACTGGCACGTGTCCAGATCAGACACAAATCCTCCAAATTCCCTCCAAGACCCTCTTCCATGTAAGCTCTACGTGCACCCTAATAGAACCCCAAAAGCCAACACCGGAAACTCCGAAATCGTCAGCCCCGAAACCCATGCTTGGAAAACCTGTGCCTCGGGCCCCAAACCCCTAAGTGTCCCACGCCAAAGAAGTAGTGGGCTTCCGGGCTTCAGAACCTCTCTGGACCAGCAACCGGCTTAACGGAAGGAAGGTTCAGAGCGTTGGGCTGTAGAGGCTGTAGTATCTAGATGTTAAGGTTGATTTGTTTGTACAGAGCGTAGGGCTTTGGAGTATTGGTCCTGGTTGGATACTGCTTCTGCAAGGCACGCACTGTAAGGCTTCACTAATCGGCCCCAGGGCTGCATCACGCTTGTCGACACCTCCACGAGACTTCATGTTGCTATTACCCGAGTCCGGGATGTGGTGAGATAAAATGTTAGGGCAACCGCTCTACACCATTTAGATATCGCTTCGAACCAAAAGCGGCACGTTGTAAACTCCCCATCTGTGTAAAGCCTAAAAACACTGCCACAAGACAGGGCTCAATAAAAGAAACATTGAGCCGCTGGCCTGTTCTGCCTGCGGCCCCACATGTATATGGTAAAGGCATGGTGTCGATCTAGCCCCATAGGACGTCCTAGACCCCAAACACTAATCACTCCAATGCAAATTCTGAAACTCCAGCCGCGCAGCCTATTCCCGAATGACCCTAACAAAACAAACAAAACACATCCTGATAGCGGGCTGCAATAAAACCCTGCCAAGAAATCTGAGTGGTCATGCCTGAAACCTCAACATTAGTCCACACCCGGGCACTCAAACAAAGAGATATGTGTTCAGGTAAGCATATCTGCATATGATATATATATATATGTCCAAATCCTGAAAGGGGTGGCTGCTGGGCCCTGGGCATTATCCGCCAGAAGCACCGCTCCCTGGTGGAGAAGCTTCGCCCCTGATTTTTTCAGAGGATGTACAGTTTGGTTTTCGGGCTCTGGGCTAAAGGACTGAACTAAAGAGCGAGTGGACTAGTGGTTTTGGCCAAGCCTTTGAGGTTGTGGGTGGAGGTTCACATTTATGGCAATTTCTGGCTTCTTGGGCTTCGGGGTTGCGGATTTCTGTTTGTAGATTTGGGGCTTTAGATAGTGCCGACAAGGTGTTCAGGTTTATGTTTCAGGGATAGACATAGGACCCGGCCCTGACTCTGCCTTGCTGAGAAATCTCGACAGGACTTCGTTGATAAGCACTTGAAGCCGTCAGCACGTCGAAGTTCTAGATCCATTGTGCAACTCCGAATAGTGACATCCATGTAGAAATGCGCCGTGCGCGGCAAAGTGGTCCCTAATTCCGTAATCGCTGTCCTTCCCACTGACCCCTGTTTACTCTTGTAGAAAACACGCCTCAAGCTTGGCCCCGCTGGCTTCAAACTAAAGGCAGGGCCCCAAACAGTGCCCAGTGTTCGGGATCTGCGCTGGGGTTCCTCGTGTATAGGATAATTAGTTCGGTTGTAAGCATCTGTACATATATGTGGCAATGCAACTTGTGAACTCAACATGCAGTTGGATGCATTCGCAAGAAGCCCTGTAAAGGATCCCGCATCTGGGGCTGCGGGCGCTCTAGGGCGTCAAGGTCTTCGTGATATAGCCTTGGTTCTTCATGGCAACAAAGGGTACTGGGAATTGAATAGTAGTGGTATAGTACTTGTAAGAGATTAATGCTAATTATCGGACTCGCACGAAGTGCGACTTGTTGTAATTTCGGGGACTTAGGGCTCGCGGGTTTAGCCCATGGGGGGGGCTGAACCCCGAAGCCCAACCCTAAACAAACCCTGGAGCCCAATGCCAGCACAATACCGGAACAATCTAGAACACCTAGAAACTGCCCAAAGAATCGCGTTATTTTCCATCTAGCCCAGGCTCTCCGTTCTGCACTATTCTCCGCAGATTCACATTGAGGCGGCGTTCTAAATCAGGGCTCCCTTGACGGTAGGAACCAGACCGCGCTACAGTCACCTATGAGAAGCTCATGCTCTGGCTTGCCGACTCTCTTGACTAAGGTCCCCAAAGAGATTCTCTCAAGTGTATAAACAAACAAATAAATGAATATACATGTATATATATATATAATTAATATCCTTTGACGCTCAGGCCTACAGAACAATCGCTGTCTTTGCACTTCTGTTTCAGATGTTAATAATTTGATGAAATCCGTGGGTTGCTGCTCTAAGTCACGGAATCTCCTATGATTGGACTAGGGGCAACAAACAAGAACCGGACGGTCCAACTCCCAACACCGTCAGACAAGTAAGTAGGGAGATGCTTTGCGTTCATGGTACGCTTTCGGTGCACGTTCCGTTTGGGGGTCGTTAGTTGCCCCAAGGCCAGGCGGCTTCTAGCGAGTATCTTTAGTCTGAGCTCGGAGCGAACCTCGCTGGTCCATGAACACGAAGCCGAAGCTGCCGGGCCTTCCAAATTTTGGGGTTTACGTCCTAGGGTGTTTTGCTTTTGGTGGTTGGTCTTAAGGCCTGGAGGGCCACAGCGTTATGGGTAGGGTGTAGGGCTTTAAGGTGCGGGATGCGATCCGCGCGCGCCTGTGGACTTGAGGTAGAATTGAGGTCTATAGGGCTTCGGTGGAATATGGGAGATGAGGGTCTCGAACCCGGCTCTACGGATACTGGAAGGTTGTCTGGGCCTTTTACCATGGCTGTGGTGAGTGCCTTGTGGTATAGGCTTCTCATGGGGCTTGCTTTAGGTAGTGTTTCGGCTAAGGGTGTCTCAAGTTTCCACAGAGCCATCATTGTATGATCTTTGGCACACTAACAACAATACTGTCTCTGAAATTGATTGCGATTGCTGTCCCCATCCTATCTATATTGCCATATACGCAAACTAACGATCTGTCGAAGCCCACTGGCATCCAATGACAGGATGCAAATTGAAGCTGCTGATTTCTCCGAAAGCACCAAAAACTTAACGTCCGTAGGCCAAGAGGAAGTTCGCCAACACCGCCTTCGTAATTCGCCTGGAACACCATGACGATCACATGCATGAATGCTCAACATGAAGTCGGGAGCCTAGACTATCCAAAATAACTCCCTGAACCCTAGACTTTCCCTTTCTAAATCCTAAGGTTTCAGACTAACTTTGCAGCTGCAGGAAGCGATGGGAATGCTGTCTTACTTGTGGGAGAACAATTGCTCCACCTCCAGCCTTATGTCTCAAACCATGTTCCGGGCACTCAATCTCGACGCTGTTAAGAACCGATTAAGTCCCTAAGACCTGTAGGGGTTTGAGCCCTGCCGTCCGCAAAGTCTCAAGCTACGAGGGGCTTACAGCTGCATAGGGGCATGTAGCAATGCGATCAAGGTTCCGAAATCAATGTTGGTTCCGAAGCCCGGGACAGTTTCTTGCCGTTGAGTCTTTTTATGGATTGAAGGCTCCGTCCTGGGTGCTCGACCCACCCATAAGGCTAAGCAATGAACACCTAGCAGTAAACCGCCGCCTGAAGTGTGCAGATAGTCGAGGGAGCCTTTCTGCACCGATGAGTCTACGCATGCCGTCTGGATTCGCAGAGAAGTTGGCAATCATGCCTTCTTGAAATCTTAAAACCTGCAAGCCTCTAGGCTCTAGGCCGGCTCTGGGAGAATGTTTCCTTCAAACAGACGATCTGCTGCTAAACTCTATGGCCATCCAAGGGGGTTCGACCCTTCTATCTGGTCCGGCATCTTCCCACCACATCGCCCTTCATCATCCCGAAACCCTCAACCGGAAACGCTGTTCCCGGCACGTGGGGTCACACTACTCCGGTTTTCCATTGCATGCTGAAGCCCTGAACTAAGCATCAAATCCAAACTGCTGCTGGCCAGACTCTTAACCCGGAAGCCCTCAACCCTGCACTCTCGAACTCTTCAAGACTCTAGCCTTACTGAGATCCTTCTTCGAGCCTACAAGATTAATCAATAAAGACTGGCTTACGACAAATTGAATGCAGGAGCAAAACCTGCTACAGGGAGATACCACTGGAAGCCTGCAGCTTAGCGGGTCTATTCTGCCCCGAAGGTACCGAGAAGCTCGGTGCGGGGCAGGTCGGTGCTGTGCCTGAGAATCAGAAGAGCTGCCAGCTGTGGTTTGAGGTTGGCCACGTCTAGGGAGTCTATCCGGGTGGTTGGCTTGATTCGGGCTACGACGCCTGTAATATGGAACCAGATCCTGATCCACAAACCCGCAAATTCTCCGAGCAAATCCCGGTCAACTCCAAAACCGTACCCCATGATGCAGCGGCTTTCATAACTAGATTGCGATCCCCCCGTCCGAACAAGATTACACTCCAAACGTGATCCCCCTCTCTCTGCAGACATCGGGTCGAGGAGCCCTGTCCACACCGTGACCTGTGGAGGCTCGAGGCCTCAAGGATGGAAAATCGGCTTACGGCCTATAGGGTGTAGATCTGCTTCTGATACTTTGCTACTAGTAAGACTTCTCCTTCATCAGTTGTGCCAGGATTGTGGGGCTCCACAAGGTTTATATGAGCGAAGAGGTCCTCTAGGAATGTGGTTTGACAGCCGAAATCTTGTAATCCGCTGAGACCCCGGACAGCTTCCAAACCCATTAGGAGCGGTCCGGAAGGTGCTTCACGCTCTTGCACCCAAAAGGCTACAGGCAAGGCCCAATGGGCAGGTATGTATGTCGCTCAAGCTTGTGCGTTTGGGACCTAGCATTGGGACATTTGAGAGTTCCAGGCTACATGATGGCGTGATGACCTTTGCAAGATCTGAAGAGGCTGGACTGATGGAGTCGAGGGTGTCCAAGGCTGAAACGTTACTTTCAGTTTCGGTTTCTGGGGCTCAGTTTCTGGCTTCCGGGTTGCATCTTGAGTTTAGGGCTTTAGGAATCGAGCACGACTCACCCGAACCCGACAATGAGCTCTGAATGAGTTTTCGATGTACCCATGCCGGACAGGCTTCAAGGTTTCGGCCTCCAGCCCCCCAACTCCCAAATAGCAACCAGAATGCACCAAGCCCCAAGGCCCTGAGGCCCGAACAAACAGCCCTACACTTTGAATCGGAAATACTCCTCCTGAACCACCGAATCTGCCTGCGAAGGCCAAAACGTTTCGGGCAATGAGCACGTGCGCTGGATCCTCGGACAGCTGCAAGGGTTTAGGGTTTAGGGTTTACCCTCACGACCCTAAACCCTACAAACCGAAAAATCAGACCAGGGATTTGGATGTGTGGGGCCTTTATGGTTGAGAGTAGCAGCACATCACTTGGGGATGGCATGCTGCAGAATACGGTATGCAAAACATGTAAGAGTTGCTGAAACCCGAACAACCAGCACCGTCTGGTGGCATGCGCACCACCGGAATTGGACTAGCCAATCTTGAGGATCCTGATAGTGGTGTTCCTGCAGCTGCTGCTGCTGCTGCTACTACTACTACTACTACTACTACTACCACGACTACTACGACGACGAC
>CAJNJA010024731.1:0-12973 GCA_905231915.1 Symbiodinium necroappetens | reverse complement strand
GCAGTAGTAGTACTAGTAGTAGTAATAGTAGTAGTAGTAGTAGTAGTAGTAGTAGCAGTAGTAGTAGTAGTAGTAGTAGCAGTAGCAGCAGCAGCAGCAGCAGTAGTCGTCGTCGTCGTCGTACAAAGTAGCAAACGCAGTAGCAGAGCAGTAGCAGTAGGAGGAAGAGTAGGAGTAGGAGGCGTAGTAGCAGTAGTAGTAGTAGTCGTCGTCGTCGCGGTGATGGTGGTGGTATTGGTACTGCTACTGGTTTTCATGTTGGCTCGGGCTTGGTAGTGGTAGTACTGGTAGTGGTGGTGGTAGTAGTAGTAGTAGGAGTAGTGGAGGTGGTAGTGGTAGTGGTCGTGGTCGTGGTCGTGGTCGTCGTCGTGGTGGTGGTGGTGGTGGTGGTAGTAGTAGTCGTCGTAGTAGTTGTAGTAGTAGTACTACTACTAGTAGTAGTAGCAGTAGTAGTAGTAGTAGTAGTAGTACGACGTCGTAGTAGTAGTAGTAGTCGTCGTCGTCGTAGTAGTAGTAGTAGTAGTCGTCGTCGTCGTAGTAGTCGTGGTAGTAGTAGTAGTAGTAGTAGTAGCAGCACTAGTAGTAGCAGGAGTAGCTGTAGCTGTTTCAGTAGCAGTGGCAGCAGCAGTGTTGCGCACCACTCGTAGATTTGAAGTGGTCGTAGACGCGGACCAAGGACAGTACAACCCATGTGGCAACTTCGTAACTTCAAAGATTGAGGCCAGCACGACGTCCGCCGTGGCGATCTTCGCCCCAGGGACAGCGAGAGCCAGCCGCAACGAGGAATAGCCTAGGGCTAAGGGTTTGGGATAAACCTGTTTCGCAAAGCTTCCATGTGAGTCTACCCAATCTAAAGAAGATGGTAGCAAAGGCCATATGGGCAAGGGCTCGTCATTTTTTAATGCAATCATGTGATGGCTTTGGGGTCTGACTCTGGGTCAGCCTACACTGAGCCTACAGCGTTTCTTCTCAACCTACTGTCTCAGACTTTAGATTTTCCGCAATCTCAACACTGCCTCAGACCTCATGCATCCTGAGAACTCTCTCAGATCCCCGTCCCGCCATAGCATATTAATCCGAAGTCGCAGAGCCCTAAAGCAAACCTGAAACAAGATTCGGCATGACCCAGGCGCCCTGGCCGCAGTATGTGCCGACCTCCAGCACCTTGTCAGGTTGGGGAGTACAGATTGGGCTTGAGGGTTCCTGAGACTTTCTGCAGTTCGCCAAACACACGAACCCTACCGAGAAGGCAATGCCGATGATCATCATAACCACTTGCCAGCACCAGCAACCAACGGCAATGTCGCAAATCCCAATCCCTGACCCAGAACTCAAAGATTATCATATCCAGCCGCTATCAACTGAACTACGACTCACGGGAGCTTGTGAATTCGTTGGTCTACGCGAACATTCAACTGAGAAGAATCTCCATGCGCATAATTTTTTTGGTAAACCGCTTTGGGATGTTCCATTTTGGTGTTCGAGGTGTTCAGCCTTTGTTTCTTATTTGGGTTTCGGCTTTATGGTTCTGGGTTGAACATTTGTGGGCCTTCAGCTTCTTAAGGTTTCTGGCCGGGCATGCCGTTGGCATGACAATTACAAAACGATAGGTACTCAAACCATGCTTGCAGCATGTGACTCGAAGCCCTGAACGCTGAGGAAAGCTACGTCTCCGCATCCTGACCTCATCAATCCCTGAGGAGCTCCTTCGTGCTGAACCTGAAGAACCTAACGAGCAAACCATGCTCCAAGGGATAACTCCTACATCTCCTGAGTATCCGACAGAGGTCTGCGGTGGTGCGGCTTGTGATGCACAAGTCAAAATTGGAGCCTTGCCATCTGAGGAGGGGGCGAGATCAAAAGATTGAATCCTGAAGTTCAAGTGATAAAGGTCCTGCTTTGGTCATGCATATGGATAGTGCTCTACTGAAAGAGCAGCTACCCTATATAGCAGCATAGCTGGACTTTTAGGGTTTGGTAGTGAACCCGACACCTGAACCCTCCGGAAGTATTCCACAACTTCGATGCATCGTCTAGCCCAGCGCCACTTTACCGGTCAGGGTGGGGCCGAAGTGCTGAATCCTCCAATTCAAACACCGTAATGTCGTGCTCTAATCTTAGACTTTACTTTGATTAGTGGGTACAGTCAAGGTTTGCATGGGGTTTACTATTACGTTTGTTGAGATCCAAGAATCCAGAGCCAGCTGTTGCTCGAAGTTACTCAGTGAGTCCTATGAGTACGATGAACGTTTCGTTTCGTGACGAATTCCACCGGAGCTCCAAGACAAATCAGTTTAGCTGGTTCCTGCTTCATGTAAACTTAGGAACCGGGACCCGACACCGCAAATAGGCAAGGGCTCTGTCAGCCTTTTGGTAGCTTTGAGCTGTGGAAGACGTGAGTGCCGGGGCGGAAATCACAAAACTCCGGTGTGCTGCTAACCTGCCGTGATTCACAGCGGACGACTATGAAGGAAACGCTTCTGCGACTTGTGAACCTTACCCGACTGAGAAGGGGTTGGTACACCCGAAAACCCAAGGCCCTCATCTCAGACCTGACCCCAGGTGCGCGAGCCTTGTTGCCTCCGGCCAATTTCAGCCAGGATCGCGACTGGCCCAGCCTCAGAAGCAGGTTGGGTTGGGTCTTCAGTTTGGGGCTTCAGGTCTATGGTCTTTGTTTGAGAACTTCGGGCCCTGGGGTGTGGGATGCTCAGTCACGGTCTATTGTTGAAGCTGCTTGGCTTCAGGGTCTACTGTTGAAGTTTGCTGGAGGGTTTAGGGGGAGTTCGCGTTCGGTGGGCCGGGTAGTGCACATCATTCTAGCATCTCTAAAGCTCGACCAGTGTCTGCAGTAAACTTCGGGGTGCCTCTCGGAGCTCCTAACTCGAACAAACCAAACCGCCTGAGCTTAAACCCAAGCCTCTGTATAAGCATTTATAGCTTGAAAACTAGACTGATGCAAACCGTAAACCTTGAACGACTTAGACTAGAACCCACAAGACCCCCCAAATAAAGCCCTAAACACGAGTCTCGCATGAAAACTGAGCTCCCTGCAAATGGCTGCCGAAGCCCTCGATGTTTTCGCACACCGATGACGGGCTCCCAGCAGTTGCTGTATGCAAGACCTCGCTGAGCCTATGGGTGTAGTGCCTGAGAGATTAGGGGCGCTTGAAATTTACCTGGCCGGCTCCTGAAGAGCACCCAACAACTCAACCGTGAATTGTGGGACAGGTTTTGGGTGTGTGGTTTCGGAGACTATGGCTTAAGATTCAACTTCACCTGCGGTTTAGGATTCATGGTTTGGGGTGGATCGAGGTTGAGGTCGAGTGACGGCATGAAATGCTGCAACCCTACCCTCGCCCAACTCCTGTTCCACGGGGCCATCTGAACTGTGAAGCTCCAAGCCCCCACAACGAATACTCGCCTCAAGGGTGTCAGGTTTAGAGTGCTTTGACGTAAGCCTCCAGCGTGCAACAGCAAGCGCAGCTCTTTCGAGTACGGCGCAGTGGCAGATCCTACGCAGGCATGACAGATCTAGTAGCTGTGAGGTAAGAACATTCCACTCAAAATTATCAACGCTGAACCCTAAAATGCCATCATCTGTATCAGAACTAACAGCTCTGCTGCGCCGCTAAGCTCTGCACGCTGCTACTCTCATACAGTCTCTTCAAGTGACAGGCACCCTGCAGCCTGCACTGCCAGCTGCGCCCAGGCTGCGCACGGGCATCCTTTCTTCTTGTGACTGAGCTTTTGGGCTGCCGGGGCTGGGTTGGTGGTGTTGAGGTCAGTCTTGTTGAGCTCCTTGTTCCTCAGATTCCGTGTTTGTCTCCGAAAGATGGCCAAGGCAGTAGGGACCAAGATCGAGCCTAATTTGGAGTTCAGGCCTTGGGGTTCTGGGGGCCTTGCACGGAATGAAGGAGCGTGCTTCACGGGGTCTAGAAAGATCCAGAAAACTCTGTGCACGGATGCTTCGACAAGGATGGTATGCTTGTGCAGAAGCCGAAAATTAACAAGCGCAGTATAAGCACGGGTAAAGACTCTAGGGAAATTGGGAAGTCGATAACAGAATGCGAAGTGCATAAAGGTCAAGGCTGACCTTAAATTCATCCCCTTATCCCGGAAGGTCAAAATCCTTAACTCAAAACTGCACAATGTTCACGGCGCCGAAAGGCCGGAAGGCTGCAGGGGACAGTTGTGCATCAACATGTTTTCTCAAGCTCAGACTTAACGTTAATCCCTAAATCCCAGCGCCCCCGTGGCCATAATCCAACCTGCTTGTGCCGCCCACTCTCTTGCCCTATCATCCTAAAGCAAAAGTCAAAACTCCGCAAGCCCCGGAAAGCTGAGCGCTACAAGCTCTGAGAAATGCAGTGCATGCCGGAAATGGGAAATGCAACAAGCTGGCGGAGTCCTTCCGGCATAGGGTCTCGGCCTCGGAAGAAACTTGGTGCGTGCATCCCAGGGTTTAAATGTGGGCTTCCTCTCTCAGCTTGTCGTCTGGCTTGAGCTGGACAAAGTGGCTACGCCGAACTGTTGGAGGCATTTGCGCGCCTGTCAGGGACAGAATTGCTTCATTCTTGTAACTCCGGTTCAACTCGGGTTCAAGAGCACTTTCACTTGGACTTGTTCAGTTTTTGGGTCGAACTCCAGTTCTTTAGTTCTTGAATACCAAACCAAAGGCCCAACCTGCATAGGAAAAGTGGCAATTCATCGAACATGCTTGCACGAAAGTACGTAATGTCAGGCCAATGCAACCCAGGGGATTCAGGATTTACACAGGGCTTCGGGTTAACATCTTGCATGAGTGCTCCCAGCGACCTTTCTGGTTGCAAAAACTTGAACCTCAAAACCCAATCCCTCTGTTTTGGTGCTTCTACTTCTCATCCAGTTACATGGAACCGGAACAGGTGCCGTTACGGAGTACTTTTACGCGGGCCTGTGCAACAACTAAGAAGGTTTGCCTCGATATTGATTCCTGGCAAGGACTAATGTGAAACAGACCCAGCCTACTAACTAACATGCCCGTGCAAGCCCAACGCACGAAGGGCGAGAGCTTCTAGCTTTCGTTTTGTAAGTTGCTCGGGAAGGGCTCTGAATCTGAAACCGAATTTGCCTTGATCCTGAATCCTTACTCAGCCGGGGGTTGAAGGGCTGAGAGCCTTGACTCTACACCTCAAACACCAAAAATGAAAGTTGGGCCGCCAAGTCGCTGTGGTTGTAGCATCTGGCCTCGTGAAGGCCGCGGAACAGGCAGCAGCTCTGCCTCTCCACCAAACTGTTGGGGCCAGGGCTCCAGGCTCCTATCAAAGATATATATACGGGCAAACGCAATCTATTTTTTGTGGGGTCTTCACTGAACTCGTAAAATAAAACTTGTCCAGGCGCCAAGTAGAAATGTGGGCTGTGGTCGTTCCTCGTATAGGCTGAAGGTATCCAGGTCGCAATGCCTGAAAACTGCATCCACTGGCGAGGCCTTCAAGCAGTTTAGAGGTCTGCAAAATGTCAGATGGTTGGTCAGGTCTATGAAGTTAGCTTGCTATTGCTGGTACCAACAAGGCATGCAAACATGTAATCACCAATGTTCCAAAGAAGGTCTCGCGCTTTTACTCTCTGTCTCTCGCTAGATGTACCTCTATTTATATGTATATACGTATATATACACTTACAGTATAGACACACATATAGACACACGCACATGGAGTCCTCGAAGACGTAACAACAACCGTGCATTCATGACATCACCCAGCCAGCTTGCTTTATCGGGGTATGGCCTTTCAGAGGACACGAAAATACAAGACGTACGCATCGTTGTGCCTTTCCTCCAACTTGCCCTTCAACTTCTCAGCCAGACATCTTCAGTACTTTGGAACTTTGAGATACACCCTCGGGCCCTGAATTCCAAGCCCGAGGCCCAAAACCGATTATCCTAAGCCGGACCCCTGAAGCCCAAACCCCCAAACCATAAATCCATGGCCTTCCACTGTCCTGCATACCTAGGTCGCAGCGGCAAGGCTGCAACGATCTTGCCATGGGCCTTAGAGCCGTGGGGTCAGACCGCCTGTATGCAGGCAGCTTAGGACCGGTCCTAGGATCGGGTGAACTTTTCATGTTCGACTTCTCGGGAGATGGATTGCACGGAGCTTCGAAACGTTTTCCGATGCCCGGGAAAGCTTTTAGGGACCATTAACTTGGGGTCTTACAACCTGTTTGTGGTTTAGGGCCTTCGGGTGTTTAGGGTTGCAATTTAGGTATTATGGGTATCGGGCGTAGGGTTGGAGGGGTTTGGGGCATCGGATCTTGTCCGGGGTGGCTGGCATCTTCAACAAAATCGACTCGAACTTGGTGGCGAAGTAGCATGCTGCTAAACATAAAGGACCCACCCCAAACATACACGCCGGTTCAATTCAATCAATCTCTCACTCGTGTGTAACGCAAAACCTCGACGATGCTTTTGTGAAGACAGTAGTGTATGCATGCATCGAAACTGCGAGATGCCCTTGGGTAACATGTATGAAGGACGCAAGCAACGATGAGTCTGAAGTGCATGTACACACGGAGGTAAATGCATAAAATGTCCTAAGGTTACTTCACAACCTAATTAGAACAGCCAGCATGGACCATGTTTGATGGTGGTGCAAAGAACGACACGGTTCGAAACCCCAAGCCGCAAGTCCCGATTGCTAAGGTCAAAGGTTCAGTTCAGTTGTTACATGACCCGAGCCACACGACAACTTATCTGAGATCGAACTGCGAGGCAAGCCCTTCATCCCACAAACACATCCCTTCTAGACTTGGGAATCAGTCCTGTCCAGAATGCACTGTGAACAGGGTTTGGGAGCTGTTCTACACTGACTTGACAAACATTGGTTACGCTCGCTGTTAGTAGTAAGCCTTGCAGCTTCCAGACTGTGGTACGTGCAAGTTGTTGAACCACGCTTAATTCCGTGCACTGAAACAATCCACTGACAGCCACGTCGACTGCTACAGCATGTATGCTGGTTGATGGTGTCTAACTCTCCTTTCAAAAGACTTACCTACTCACCTATGTACTTTCTGGCATCGACATGCCTATTTACATTCTTTCTTTGCAGCATTGCGCACAAAGGCACCAACACCGACAACAGGACACTGCCGAAAACCCCATAGCACGACCTATGACATGAGAATGAGAGAGAGAGAGAGAGGGGGAGGGAGAGGGAGATAAAAACAAGAGATTGCAAACACACTCCCCTAAGCGTTAAACCCCACGCTGCACTAGTTTAATCCGCAAGAAACACACCCTCGGCATCCCTTAACAGAACTACAAACAGCTTCATTAGCCCCCGGACAAGAAGCCTCACACCTAAACCAAGCATCCCTGAAGTGCAAAACCTTGTCCTTAGACAGTTATCCAGCTATCACTAATTCAAAGACTCACAACTCGAATCCCCAACAAACCCCGGAGTACGAACCCCTAAAACCAACCCCTACAAACACTACCATGAAAGTACCGCACCTATAGACTTGCTCGAAGGGTCTTCACAAGCCCTGCCGAAGTTTCAGGGATCCGAACAGTCAAGAGTAGGTTACGATTCCCTAAAACCCTGCACCCGCGACATTTCAGGACATTGTTCTGCTCCTTGAGGGTGCAGCCCAGAGCCATTCGGAGCTCAGCGCTTCCTTTGCGAAAGATGAAGGCTATATAAGGAAAGCGGGTGGAGCGTCGTCAGAGATTCTTTCGTTGCAGTAGCTGTGCAACCAACAGGGCTGTCGGGTCTGTACTTCTCTTGAGCATACAGCAAAATCCGAAGCCGCAGGCCCCAGCCCAATGTCACAATACCCACCACGAATGCACTTATTCATGAACCATGACACGCAGCAAAGAGCCTGCTTAGTGGGGTAACCTGCCCGAAGACAGCTAGTTTATTAGCTCGAACCCAGACTTAACTCCAAGCCCCGGCGCACCGAACTCGGACGAGCATGTGGTCTGTTATGGCAGACTCAGAAAACAAGCGAAATGAAGGGCCCCAAATCAATCCCCAATAGATCGATTGTCGCACAGCCCCCTGGAGGTAACCCTTTGAAGTTTCAGATGTTCTGCAAACCGTGTAAACCCTTCTTGCTCAAAGCCTCAAAGGCATGGCAAGAGGATTGCCAGGTACTCAAACCCCAAACCCTAAAAATTCCTTAAGCCTCGGTTAGCATAAGCTTTGGAATGCAGTCCAAGCAGCCAGCAAACTCTGCTCTTGCCCTTCCAGGTTGCAGCTTGGGGTTTCGGGCTCAGGGTTTAGGATTTAAGCTTTAGGATTCAGGGTTCCGGGGTTGCGATTTAGGACTTGTGACTTTTGGCATTGGTTGTGTGTGCGAAGGTTTCATCAAGGATGTTGACGCTAAGACTTCATGACACCCAGCAGCGCACCCCAACCTTGTAGAACCAAATTACTTGCTCGTAGAGTCGTAGGGGATATTCACTCTGAGTGTACATGTCTTTTGCGGGCCCAATGGAGATTTGTGAATTTCGGGACTTGGGATGAATGATTTTTTCGACTTTGAACGGGATTATGGTCTGAAGTCTTCAAGCTTGTTTGTTCGTGGCTTTGAGCTGTAGGCAACGCTGGTCAGGGTCTGTTGGTTTTTAATTATCATTAGGTTAGGTACGCAAATCCTATCTCGAAATCGAAAACCCACTACTAAACTGACCCTGAACGGTGCCACACAACCTCCAACTTGAACGCTTCTATGCCTACCACCCTATGTAATTCCCTAATCCCTCAAACCTCACATCATCTAAATCTAAATCCCTGACTCTTCTAAGAAGCCTCGACCGAATCCCGCAAGCCTGCATGCCCAGCAGGGTACTTGTAGGTACTCGCAGTTGTGTCGTAAGATAAGAAACCCAAGTTCATTGCACATAGCAACCAGAAGCAAAACCAACGAAATGGCCCAGCTGCACCTTCCCATCCCTGCTGCTCACACTCGCTGAGGAACCTGGGAAAGGCTCGCATTGGATCACAAATGAGTGAGAGCCTTCGGCAATGCCAGCAGCCAATCTAACAAATTTCCCAACTATCGCCCATTCAGCAGACGAGCAATCGAAGAAGCCTGAATGGATTTCCGAACCCCCGAGACGAAGAGTTAGAGGTCCAACATCTGAAACGTAACCCAACCCACCCACCTAGCCTAAACTCTAAACTCAAATCCGAAGGCAGGTGGCACAGAGTAATTGTTGACGGCGAGAGGCCTCGGAGGCGAAAAGCAGTCGGAGTGGAGTCTTGCAGGTGTGGAAGGGAGGATTGCCGAAGCAGGCTTAGGCTTTCGGGATTGTCGTGCTTCGTTGATCTAAGGCCGAGGGGCTAGGATGTCCTAGGGGTAGGCTTCACTGTTCTTGTTTGACGAAGATTCAGGGTAAGGGAAAATGATGGTGTCGGGCTATAGGAATACGGGTTTAGGGCCTCATGACTTGCAGAAAAAGCTACCAATGAAGCCTTGAACTTCCACACCGTCCGGCACAAAAAGACAATGTCGACCACGTTGGAATGCAGAGCGAAGTCTTCAACCCTACCGGGCATCCGGGCCCCTCTGCGTACCGCGAATACTCGTCAATGAGACGAAGGGCTTGTTGCCTTGAGGATGTTGGGCGTAAGCTTTGGGTCACCGGAACAGGGTTCACCGGTTCAGGGTTTCCCGAAACCCCATCTAGATTCCCTTTAGGGTCTGCTTGTTCGCGAGAAAGCTGCTTCTCCTTAGCTTAGTCACGTCTTCCCCGCTGACCAGGGAACGGCCAACTGATTTCGTCGCGTTTGGAACAGCGCAGCGTTGTAGAGTCCGGATGACTGATGCCGGGACGGTGCTGAAACGTCTTGGTGTTGAGAATACTTGGCCTAAGGAGGGCTCATGGGGTTTGGGAGTGTTACAGGCCTCAGGTCTGTCTGCACAGCTTCATTCGCCTCCGGGGGCGAGGCTTCAAGGATATCTCTACGTCTATGTCCAAACAGAGGCACATATGCAGAATAGACAGAAAATAGGAAGACAGGTAAACGTCCTGTGTCGATGCAACAACGCGGTAAAATCTGGGCATCATTGGCCTTGCCAAGCCTGCAAGCACCACAAATTTCGCCATGCTGGCATAATTTGGTCAGTACGAAAGTTACGAAAGTTACGTGAAGGCTTTGTATCCCCAGTATGTACCAGCACTTTTGCTCTAAATCACCAAGGGTTGACGTTCGCATGCAAAGGCGCTTGTGTTCTATACACATGTTTCGTCAGAAACCCAAATCCCCAATCTCGAAACGAACACATGGAATGAGCCAAGAGTCCAAAGCACAGATCACAAAAACCTTCGAACCGAAGATTGGGTTGAGCATGAGCTACGGTTTAGCGCAGGAGGCTGAGAGGCTCAAGCAAAAAGATCCAGCATTGAGCAACGAAGCATGGAACAAAAGCCGCACAGCCCGAAGGACTGCATGTTACGATCCCATCTGAGGCCTTGCAGAAGATTTTATTGCAGCCCTCTGTAACAGAAAACCATGTAGTAAATGCAGCGCCTTCTCAACCGCCCTCGCTGAAGCCACAAATGTTAAAGTCTTTGACGCAGGCCCAAGATCTATATAGGTGGTAAGGTCTTTAGAGTCCAGAGTCCGCACGTGATCCCAGCATACTATGCCTGGCCCAACCTCCCCAAGTAACAAAATCATTGAGCCCCCGGACCAGGCGGTGCTACGCACGCAGGCCAAAAGCAAGGCGTTGAACCCCGGAGCCAGACCTCGAAGTGATCGGAAGCCGAAGGGGACTTTTGCAAATTCCTTCCTAGGTTCAGAGCAGATTTCAGGATTAGGGTTTTGACTTGAACGCAGGTCTTCAGGGTTTGAGGGTTCAGGGGATCCACTCATAGTGTTCCAGAGAGGGTTGCTGGTAGAACGTTAGACCCGAAACCTGACACCATGCCCCCAAACTCTACACTGCTTAGGGTTTCTCTGTCAGTCTATCAGGCTTTCTATGTAAGGGTCTCTCTATGCGGGTTTACTGAACACAGCCCTTCCCGCCTGTTTGGCTTCCTTCGTCTGCAGTGACGTCTTCACTAGCCTTTCCGGGTCTGCTTGGCTGCACTTGCATGTTCTGGGCTTCAAGTTTTTGATTGATCAGACACAGGGGCTCGCAGCCGAAAGACATCCAAAGAGGCATCCCAACAAACTCGTTTGTCGCCTTTAAGGCTTTTGCAAATTCATCGGCAACGAAGTCCAAGCACGGTCAGCCCAAAAAAATTGACTCATCCCAGCCCCTGGGTCAGCCTCCACATAAACGACACTGCACTCACTTCACATCCGAGCAGGGGTAGCATCAGCTGAATCGGGCCGAAAACTGCCGCATCCAAGCCCGAGCAGTGACGATGATGAACAAAACGAAGCCTGAGCATCATGCGGCGAAATGGTGCTGACCCGACACCGCATCATCTGGGTCGATTCGAGAAGTGATGCATCCAGCCGGAGCATCACCAGCATCAGCTCGGTCAGCCCCTCCGTGCGGCGAAGTTGCACTCGCCCGGCACCTGAGCATCATGAGCATCAGCGGGGTGGAACCAGAGAAATCACTCATACCAGCCCGACAGCCGAGAATCAATCTCGTCTTTTAAACCTGGCGATAGTCACTATCGCGTATTATGAGCATGAGCTGCGTCAGCCCCGACATGAAAGAATTGCAGTGACGTCACACCCCGGCATGAGCTGTGTCCGCCCTTCAATAGGCTCATCCCAGCCCGAGCATCATCAGCATCAGCTGGATCAGCCCTAACATGGAGCATGCACTTACCCGAAGCCTCAGCTGAGTCAGGTTTGGTATGCGGCGACCGCACACAAGAGGAGCATCAGCTGGGTCAGCTCCCGCATCAACGAAATTGAATTTCACCACGTGCTCGAGCATCATCTGCATCAGCCCGAATATTGATTTATCCCAGCGCGAGCATCACCAGCAATCAATGAATCAGCCCTGACACGTGGCAATGATGTGCAACAGAAAGCCTGAACGTCATCAGCATCAGCTGGGTCAGCCATATGCAGCGAGAATGGTGCTCATGCGACACCTGAGCATCATCTGGGCCGAAGCGAAAAACGAGACATCCAAGCCCGAGCATCAGGAGGGCCAGCCCCACAGGCGAAAACGTGTGCGCGCCCAAAATGAGAATGACCTTGGCCGACCCGACAACTGATTCATCCTCGCCTGAGCGTAAACCGCATCAGCTGGATCCGCCCTAACGTATTCGCGAGGAGCCTGAGCATTATGAGCATCAGCCGCGCAAGCCCCCACATGCGGCGCAGTTGCCCTCAAAGCACACCTGAGCATCATGAGCATCAGCTGGGTTGGCCGCAAAATGACTCATCGAGGCCCCTACATCATCAGCATTAGCAGGATCAACCCTGATATGTGGCAATAAACAAGTAATGCATGAACCCCAAATCTGCACAGCATGAGCATCAGCTCGGTCAGTCCGCCCGTGTGGCAAAATTGCATCCACCGGACACCAAAGCACCTCAGCATCAAGTGGATCAGTCATGACATGGGCGATGATGTGGGAAGGAACATCACGAGCATCATACGCAGCGAAATGGTACTCGCGAGCATCCTTGGGTCGGCTCGATCCGACCCCGAGCATCCCCAGCATCAGCTGAGTCGGCATCTACGTGCGACGAAATTTCACACGAGCATCATGAGCATCAGCTGGTTCCGCTGGGTGGGCCGGAGAATTGGTGTATCGCAGCCCGAGCATCAGCATCAGCTGGAGCAGCTGTGACATGTGACGACATTGTACTCACGCAAAGTCTCAAGACACACTAAGCGCATCATCTGTGTCAGCCCCGACATGAACGAAATTGTTCTCATGTCACACCCGAGCATTAATTGGTCATCCCGAGCCCCAGCTCCACATGTGGCGAAAGTGCACTCACCCAACACGCAATCAGAATGCACATCAGCTGCGTCCGACCCAGTATCAGCATAAGCAGCA
>CAJNJA010024720.1:8878-32791 GCA_905231915.1 Symbiodinium necroappetens | reverse complement strand
GCAAACCTCCAAAGCGGGGGCTGCTACGCTACACCTTGAGCCTGACCGATGGCAGTATGGGGCCTAAAGGTAGGACTAGGGACCTGTTCCTTTAGGCCTTTTCCGACTAGATACCTATCCTTTGCTGGGTAGATCCCTCCGCGTGGGTTCCGCCTCATTTACTAGCCCCACAGAAAAGGCGCCTGCCACAGTGCTACAGAGACAACCTCTCTCATGCCTCAGGTCTCACGAATCTCACAACGTTTTGCGGACCGGCGATTAGCTGGCAAGGGCTGAGGGCCGTGAGGGTCTATGCTCAAGAGGATGGCTAAAAGCCCTGATCTCATTCATCCCTCCACTAGCTATTGCCCTGGGCCCATCAACCTGGTCGCCCATGGCGAACCTACAGGTCAAGCAGGTCTGCCCGGTCCCTGTGAACCGCCGTGGCTGTCCAGCCGTCTGCAAAGCTCTCGAGTCCTGGGCTCAGAGAAAGGGCCGGGCACGGCGTAGAGCGAGGGTAATGGGGCAACGAAGCTCTCGCTCCAAGACCCGTCTCAGAAAGATCAGTTTTAAAGGAGAGCTTAGGGTATGCGAGGATCGTCTCCGAAGAGTCTTTCGAACTTACTCCCGAACCTGCCGTGCCGGATTCCCTGAAATTGGACCCTCAAGTGAGGGGAGTATGGGATAGGGAGGCATTGCTTTTTGCAAGGCCAGTCGCCGCCTTGCGTGAGGAAGAAATCCTGGGACCTTCAAGGACTCAGCATGCAATCCTCCTACAGAGCTACAGTGTAGCGGGCTGTGAACAGAAGGATGTTTTCAAACATGTAATGATGCAGAAGGTGCGGCTGAAGCGGCTTACCTATTGACACCGGCCACACAGACACAAACCAACCTCGCTAGCACGCGAACACTCCAAACCCACATTATGCGGACCGGCCAGAACCCGAGAGAAATGCCATTTCTCCACGGATTCCACATGCGAAAGCGAAAGCCTTCACTTTGTCAAGCGAAGCGCGGCATGTTGCTCGGGCCCTGGCTCATTGAAGGAGGTGTAGGCGGCCCCTAGGATCCAGAGCAGCACGCAGAGGATGGTCTGGGCCATGATGAAGTACGGCTCTGGCAGGGCAGCTTGCTTCGCATACTCGCATAAGCAGCACATGTTCAAAAGGATCCTCGAGAGCGGCTTGTGGCACTGCCACTGTACTGACGAACTTGAGAGATCAGGCAAGTCTCTTTCGTTGACCTTGGACAGATCATCGGCTGCCTGCCAATGCTTGACGCTTCTTTCCATGACCATCGCTCTCGGCCCCAAAACACCTGTACTCGATCAGAATCTCAAGCGTGGATGCTCCACACCCCGCAGCCTTGAACACAAACTTCGAAGGTGCGCCCTACATCCGAGATCGACAGCACTCCCTGAGACAGACAGATCGGACTCCAGGATACCAAGAGAGCCTGAGTCACTCTGAAGCGTTGAGAACTGCATCGATTTAGCTGAGGGTTGACAAAATTGGGGCTGCGAAGTCGTGACCGGGATTATCTGCATCAAGGAAAGCGCCATCGTCATTGGTGTCGTCCTCCTCCATCGTCATCATACATGGCCATCGTCAGCTTCATCATGCCCAATGTTACCACCATCACAACTACCACCGCCACCATGACGCGGTGTTAGCCATGGTGATCAAGACCAGCACTCTGTCCCGACCCTTGAGAAAAGAAAGGTTTACGTTCCTCTGGAACAAGATGACAACAACACAAAAGAAACAATGCACGTGACTGAATGGCCTCTAACGATGATGATGGTAATGAGGATGATGACGATGATGAAGCTGATGAACATGATGATGATGATGATGATGACGATGACGATGACGCTGATGCTGATGCTGATGATTATGATGATGGTGGTGGTGGTGGTGGTGATAGCGATGGCCTTGGCGAGGATCGTGCTGAGAATATCAGTGCTGACCACGAAGAGGATGCCAGTGAAGATGGCCAATGATGACGACCGTGATGATGGTGGTCATGGTGATTTGATAGTGAGGATGACGAACATGACGAATATTCCGGTGATGGTGATGATGCTGATCATGGAGATGATGCTGATAGTGATTTGACCATTCTCATGACCATGAGAACAGATGGACTTTTTTGCGAAGCAAGACAAAAAATCACGAACAACATGATGATGGCCATCATGATGGTGGCATTGAGGATGGTGGTGTCGGCGCGGTGGTGGTCGGCAGTGGTTGGTGCTGGTGCTGGTGCTTGCTCGCGGTGCTCGCGGCGGTCGGCTCCTGGCAGCGGTGGGGGTGTTGATTCCAGTGGTTCCGGTGGCCTTGCTGGTCTAGTGGTTCTGGTGATTCGTTTTGATGGGGGTGGTGGTTGTGGCGGTGGTGGTGGCGGCGGCGGTGGTGGTGGGAAGAGTAGGAATAGTATATCATGCTAAGAAGACGATGTCACAACAGCAGGAACAGCGGCACCATGATCATAACATGGACAAAAAGATCTGCAATTCTTTAGCCTCTTCTCCATCCACATCTGCCTCAGCCAGAGCCATCAAATCCTCGGAGCGTAGGCAGGAACCCCCTGCACCTGCACCAAAGAACACCAATCTAAATGGTAGCACAGCTTCTAGCCCCTGACACTGGTTCGAGGACTCCCGCAATATCTTGGAATCTTGGGTGTAGCAGCGCAGGACAGTTTGCACATGAGGAGGAGTTGAAGCTTCAGAGTTTGAAACTAGGCTGGGCCTCGCTGATTCCTGGAGCGCTCATTTGTCTCAGGTACCAGTTGCCCTCATGACCATGTTTGCGGAAATCTGCGCACATAGGGTTGAGCAGTTGCCAAGGGCATTCTGCCAGGATGCATCCATATCTACGTCACCGTCACCATCCCGATCCATGGTCCAGCCAGCAGACTCCTCTCCTGACATCTCGCACACTAAGCTTAAGCCCCGGAGGCTCTACACTCTGAACCGTCTCCCAAACTTGAAGTCGGATGGCCCAAGATGTATGAGTCTTTATGGTGTCTTGAACAAAGATATGAGAGCCTTCAATCAGGCTTCAGTGATTTCGTTTTCGGCAGCTGTTCCGCTCCTGCAAGCTTATCATGCATTTCGTCGTAACATGTGAAATCTTACGTAGACATCTCCAATGTAAGGACCCGCCCAAAATGCTTCTCCCAAGTACTGCCGCCGTAGAAACAAAACACAACAACTTTAGTAGCTTTAGCTGGGAGAAATGTGCAAGCGCAACCGGCTCGGAGACGTGTGGATGTAATGGCCAGTAAAACTCATACGATGCTAGTAAGCCCGATCTACAGGCAATTCTGCAGCTACTTTATGGTTCCGTTATTGTTTCCCCTTTTTATTGTTGTATTCAAACAAGTTCCGATAAAGACTTTGGCTGCTAACAGTACTGGTGGTACTGATGGCAGTTGTGGTACTGGTAGTACTGATAAATGGTACAGTACTGCTAGTACTGGTAGAGTACTGGTGGAGTAGTACTCTTGCTGGACATGCTCTCACACACACACACACCGACCGAACAGAAACCGGCTCGGCAGCGGCCTTTCTTCTCCTCCTCGCCCGCCGGCTTCTCACCGCCCTTCGCTGGAAGTTCGAGATTTGAGGCGTTGGAGACTCTGGTCTTGGAGTTGAGGTCCGAGCGGCTCCACTCAATGCCTACCTACCCCTCTCCGCCATCTTCCAGCTACACGAGCAGACCCTAGATTGGACCAAGACCTGATGCGGCATTTTGGACTGGACACTGTTTGCAAAGGACCCTAAGCCGCTGTAGCTTCTAATCCGTGTGAACAAATATCAGCATCAACCTGCCGTGATTCCTGCACGTGAGCTGCATAATTAAATTCTCCAAGTCCGCCTTCTTCGCTTGATCTCTCAAGACAAATTCATTTTGGAAGGCTTCAACATTAGAACCGCAGCAAGTATCAGCTCCACTTGCATCAGTTCCAAAACTCCTGCCTGATGTCGAAATCAGCACAGCCCAACCCGCCTCCACGTCCGCCTGTTTCAGATTCGGCGGCTCATTGCTGTTAGCAGCCTTGGACCTTGGCTTTGAGCGAAGGCTGGATCTGTCCTAAACCCGACAGTAATGTTTATAATGCGCGCTGTTCAAAACTCGAAGCCAAACTGGCGGAATCCAACTGGCGGTTCTTCAAAATGCCCCTCCGAGGGAAACGGCCTCGCAAAACTTTCGAGGACCTGTGCGTATGCAAAATGCAAAGACTGCTGCTGCGGGCTCATCAGAATCGAAGGATCACGGCTCACAAGGTCACGACCCCGTTATCTTCAAGGCTTACTCACAAGCACAGACCCAACAAGGTCAAAGCCGGCAGTACGAGATGAATGCTATCGGGCAGCGTGTTGATGATCGTTCGCGGAACATGTTTTGCTTTCGCACCGTCTTTAGCGGAACTTTCGCAGATATTTGGAATTCCCTTCATGCTTAAACCCTGACAGCAGCCAAGATGAGCCGTTGCCACCTGCCAACATGAAGCCTGGGGCCTTCAAGGCCAAGACAGCAGAATAGCTCAGGTCCAGGTGCTTGTCATCGGGCTTCTTCTTCTTCGGCGCCACGGCCTGCCCAAGGCTATCTTTCCGCGGGCACCGTCCGACAAGACTCCTGAATCCTCACACTGCCTGTCCAAAAGCTTGCAAATGGGACGACAATCGACAACGCATGCCACGGACATAGGTAAAGACACATAGCAGGAACATGCCCGTAGGTCTTTGTGGGCCACACGCACAATCTCTTCTTCTTCTTCAGGGCATAGGGGGCGTGTCAAACCCCCGGCCTTGTGGCCCCCACATTTCACTTTCGGGAGGATGTGAAAAGGTAGCCAGAGCATCGGGTGTTTTGCTCTCTCCCTATCTCTCTCTTTCTTTCGGCAGGGTTATGGGCAAGAGGGGTTTCCCCCCTTGCCCGCGCGCTATCTCTCTCTCTCTCTCTCCGCGCGCTATCTCTCTCTCTCTCTCTCTCTTTCTTTCTTTCGGCAGGGCTAGCTCTCTCCGTGTCTCTTCTCTTCTTTGGCTGTAATATACACATCTCAAATGTATACACCCGAAGAAGCGGTGTGCGGCCCCTCCTGAAAGCCACGACGACAGCCCTGAGCTCCCACAAATCCGCCTGTTTGGGATCGAACCATCCTTCCGCGAAGTCCACCAACGCCTTCACCTTCGGCAAAGCCAACGCCAAGGCTAAGCACCAAACAAAGACAGACGAGAGCATACCTTCAACCTGGCCGCATGTGCCTGCCATGCCCACCACATGAACATGGGCAGGGCATGGTTAGGGTTCCAGATTTAATGTGCAGGACTCCTGCACGAGTGTGGGTCTTGGCTCGAAGATCAAACCCAAGGGATTGCAATTAACCCCGGAAATAGAGGCATGATCGAAGACTAAGGGCTTCTCGGCATGACCTCTGGGTAAAGGACCCGACGGCAAAACCCGTAACCTCAATATCTTGAAGTTCAACTCCAAACCTCAAACCTTGGGGTCCAAGAGATTCTCACAACACCGAGAGCTGGACGATCGGCATCCCTGCGGCGCGGCCTGGCGCACGGGCTTCGCGCTCGGGGCCGGGGTTCGGGCCCGATTGGGCTCCCTCTGTGCTGCGCAGCTCTCCTTGCCTCCAGTCCCTGCTCCAGTTTGGAGTGGACGGAAGGCGCAGCTGACTCGAGCCGTACATGGCCGCAGTGGCAAGTGTCGGGTGATGCAAGCTCTTCAGGGCCCTAGAACAAACCCCATGACAAGCACGAGTGTCCAAACCCCCAAGCTCCAACGCCGGGTGCGCTGCAAGGATTGCCGGAGGAGAATGAAACGCCGTGGTCCGAATAGTCCTAACAGGCACATGCACCCTCAGAAGTTCGAAGGAGAGACGTCGGCGCAGCAGGCCTTCTTGAAGATGCCCTCTGAGGCGTAGGTCTTCTTGTAACCTCAAGAAGCAAGGTGAAATTGCAAGTTGACACCGGAAAGCTTTTGATTGGCCCGGGTGTCGGGCCACTGGCGGAGATCACCTGCTGCGTGGCCACATTGAGGGCATAGAAAGTCAGGTTCACACGCGGGAGGGACACCTGGCAGAGCGACTTGGAGTGGCCCGAGGAGCTCGAAGAAGGCTTTTGGATTTAGGCCGTGTAGTTCTGGAAAGAATGGGGGGGCTGAGAGACCCTGTTTTGGCCGTTCGTCTCGGTGGTCTTCAGGGCCCGAGAGATTCCAAGTTCTGGAGCTCAGGCTTCAAGCCCAGTGCTCTCCAAGACAAGACCAAGAGAAACAAAGCTTTCGCAAAGCGCTGAAGCCGTGTTGCCTCCTCCTGAGTCTCCGCGTCGACAAAGGAATATTTGAGCTCCACGGAAGAGCCGGACCTCGGCGGGCTTTGCTCAAGGTGTCAAGTAGTCTGTGTCCGTACCGATTTCCCATGTCCGATCCAGGCCCATCAACCGCTGGGTCGCAGGCATCAGGTTGACGCGGCCCAAGTACTCGTCTGTGGCCGCCTTGACACTTGGCATAAAAAGCCAGTGCCAGAAAACCCGAGCTATGAAATGGCCCTGTCCGCGAACCCGAAACCCTGCCGGACGACTACTTTCAAGAAAATCATCCTCCCTTCTCAGCCCAACACCCCATTCTGGGCCACATTCTGTGGATCGTAGGAGCCGTCGGCAGCTGCACAGGTGGTAACATGGGGCACAGAAGTGGCTTTCGGATTTGGGGCTTCTTCTTGGTCTTCAAGCACGCAAGAACAGTTCCGGCGACTTCGTGTCGACATCGGTGTCGGTGAACAAATCTGGGCTGCGGATTACGCCTGACTCTGAGTCGACTCCGGAGCTCAAAGCGCCCAAGGCAAAAAAAACCAGAGAATCCCCAATGACATGCGCAAGGCCTGCCTAGTTTCAGCTGCAGCTTCCTTCCTCGGTAGTACGCGACCTGCGAGCTTTGGGGCACAAACATAAATCTGGGCCGCGACGCAGTTCGGGGGGGTTTTGAGACTGTCAGGGTTCGGCTCCAAAGCCCTGAACTCCCAGACTCGAAAGAGATGCGAGTCGCTGCAGGCTTGGTAGGATCTCAGACTTCGGGTTGCTAAGTCTGGCCGTTGCTTCGAGCGAGACTTAAGCTGGGGGTCTCCTCGTAAGGAGGGTCGGAACCTGAATGCCCTCCCCGGAAAAGCCGGAATCCTATCCGGAGAACAGGATCCGCAAACTGTTGAGCCGATGGATGATGTACAGCTCCGAACGCTTGAATGCCTCGTCGAAGACGAGGCTGTCTTCGCCGCTTGAGTCCGGGCCTAGTATTCAGCACTTTTAAGGAATGCACTGGGTCTCATGGCATGTGCGTCAACAATTCTTGCGAGTCGCAGGCATCTTTGGGTGTGATTGGACAGGATCGTCATGGCTCTGGCTGTGGTCGTTCGGCCGACGTAGCACGGGTGCATGTATTGCGTTTACAACACAGACTATGCTGACTTCCGGCCATCCACACCACCATCGCCACCGACCAAGAAGGGAGGGCAAAACAACAGCAAATTAAATACACGAACGTGCAGAAGCAGCCTCGAAACAGTCGGATCTGAGCCTTTCTTACGACGGTTGGCCTTTGTTCGAAACTTAGCCAGATATATAGAAAATTCTTTCGGAAGCTGCCGCATCCGGCCCGAGCTCGCCGCCTGCCCCTGCCAGGTTGCTGTTTTCCACCTGACGCGCGCTGACGCGCTCGACACTCGGCTCAGGTTTGAGGGGAACAAGTCGCAAAGGCTTCAGTCTTGAGGAAGCCATCGTGTCAGCCATCTTCATGTAAATAAGTGCAGAGTGCTCAACTGGCCCATGATGCACAGCGAAAACTCCTGCAAGACAGAAAACCGTGCCACCATGAAGCGCACAGGGAGTTCCATACGCCCCACCCGTCGCACCCGCTATGCAGAAAATCCAAACACCATGTCCTTGAAGGGAGCAAGGGGCGAGCTGCATGAATGGAGCTACTAGTAGTTGGTTGTCCTGGCATGCGCACCTCCTCTGCAGGCCCAATCCGAAACCCCACTTCCTTGAGTAGACGTAAGCTTTTGCAAGCCGGGCCTGGTTTAGGAGCAGTTTCTGAACGCCGTCCTCGCACCTCGCTGTGAGTCGATGGCTTCCCGACAGCAACGGCCCTCAACTCTACGGGCAACAAACCATAGATGCCATAGACGTGAGGGAAGAGATATGAAACATGTGCAGGCATACACAGAATCACACGGTCGGGGCTCGAGCCAGAGCCTTATATGTGTACATACATACATACATACATACATACATACATTTGCGGTTTGCGGACTTGCAGAGGTAGTACGCAGCCTAATTAAGATGCAGAAGCTCGCATGTGCTCGAATGGCACCGCGAGTGGGCTTCGCCAGAAAACTGCAGGGGCCTCGAGCTGTACTGCTGCACCTGTAAGTGCTGCATCCCAGGCTTCCCGCAGGCTATCTGGCACAAGTAGCCAGTATGACGATTCGACGGTTGCTACATCCGCAAGCCTACTGTCCGACAACAAAGCAACTTCCCAATCATCGTCCAGTCTCAGGCTTACATCTGGGGTCACGTCTTCACCTCCTGGCGTAGGTAGCAGTGTCGCCCACTGTATCTGGGCCTCAGTGCCTTGGAACTGTCGCAGTGTTTCCATCGCTGGCTCGACGGTCCGCGGCTGTCCATCATCATTGGCCCACGGCTGTTGGGCAAAGTTGTCAAGCGCTGCACATAGGTTGTTGAAGCAGGTTGCTGTCCAGTAGTCTGCGACACCAGCCTCCCGGAGCTCTCTCACCTCAAGTCCTATATGCATCGATATCTCATCCATCTCCTGTGGAAACAGCGGGAAACGACGAAAAACAGCCTGAATCCGCTGCACCAGCTGGTCAAGGGCTTCGGGCAGATCATAGGCAAGCAATTCGTGACATAGTTCCGCGTAGGCCTGTTCCATGTATCGGTCCCACAAGCTGCCAGCAGCATCTGGTAAAGGCTCGTCAACTCTGGCCGACACCGCCAGAGTGTAGTCCTCCTCAGCTCGCTGTCGCCAACCACGGCTTCCCAAACCAGGGGCCAATCGGTCCGCTCGTATACCTAGCCGGTGAATGGCCAGGACACACGAGGGCCTGCCTCTCAAGTGGATGGCCAGACGATTTCTCGTCCAACACTCCCGGCCACAAGCTTTGCAATGGCTGCCAGACACCACTGCTCGATACTTGGCCGATCGTTTGTGCACCTTGAAAAAATGCGCACCAAGAGCCGCCTTCGTCTTCAGGTGCACACCGCAGAGCCGGCAGGCCCAGGATGGACTGTCAGCAATGGTCGTCGTTTGTCTCTCATGGGCCCTGCGAGCCAGGGCCCATAGACAAATCTCGTATCTGTGCTGTTTCTGGCATCGCTGCATTGCAGTCTTCGTCCACCTTGACACCCGGCGCTTAAACCATGCCGTAGACTCGACCAGAATTCGCCGCCATTCAGGCCAGTGGGCCTCTTGTCTTGGTGGCCATTTGTAGCCATCCAAGGCAATCCATTCCAGGTCGGCCCTCACCTCACTGAGCCACGTCTGCTCCTCCTGTAGCACGGCCCAGAGAGTTCGCGGCGCCGTTTTCGCCATGGAGCATAGTAGGCTTAGTCGCGATTTGGTCAGTAGGCATTCCAGAGGTGGCACACCCGTAAGGATGTGCACTGCCGGCGCCGCCACCTTGTAGAGCAAGTCACCCTTGTAGGTTTTCGACAGCAAGCCTCGCAACAATCTGGAAAAGCCACCATCCAATTGCACCCAAGCATGAGTCTGTGTCGTCCACAGAGCCAGGTTGAAGAAAGTGGACGTGATAGAGGTATTGAAGAGGGCCGCGCGGTCCTTGAGAGGGATCGTAGCATTGGTGTAGAGGAGTGCCTTCCCCGAATCAAAGGCCGCCTTTGCCATGCTGAGTCGTCTCCTCGCCTCTGTTTGCAGCTTCATCTCCACATCAATGAGGCCACCTAGATGTACATACTGGCTGGCGACCGTGACCTCGAGCTGTAGGTCCCGCAACTTGATCACCTTCTCACCCTTGGGGAAAAACTGGTGTCTAGCCTTCTGTGATCCTGGGCCCCTCGCCGCCAATATGAAGGCCGTCTTCTTCGGCTTCAGATTTGGCATCATACCATGTCGCATACAGTAGTCCAGGATGATGGAGGCCATCCTAGATGCCTTGCGAAGTAGTCGTGCCGGTTGCTCGTCGGACAGCGGCAGTGCGCAGTCGTCGGCCCAGGTGCAGTCGCGAGCCAGTGTGGGTTCGCCACCTCCAGTGGCACCAAAAGGGCCTGCACTGAGGTCCACAGAGAGCTCGGTGAGCAGTTCTTCTGCTGTAGCCATCTCCATGATCTGCATCACAATTTCGCTCAGAACAAATGAGAAAACCACATCGGCCCATGATTCGCCAGGCCGCGACCCAGCATTTGTCCGGCATACTTTGGTGGATGTGCCATGCCTGGTGACAAACCATGATCTGTGCAACAGGTCTTTGGCCATATGTCGTAATGGCCCCGAGAGGCCAGCATCCTTCATCATCCCACCAGCCTTGATGACATCCAAGAATTCGTGTGCATCGTCCGGGGCCAAATCAAAGTATCTGAAAACGTGCATGACCGTCTCATCGCAGTCCACCCTGCCCACTGAGAGCTCTCGGATGACCCTATAGTAAGCTGACTGCACGTCCAGAAACATGACTGCCACGGAATGGTTGCACCGCCGCGCCATTCGCAGGAAAGCCTGAATGTACAGTGCCGGGTACAATACAGGCGCGCCTTGTTTTGCACCTAGGTGGAATTCGTGGAGGGCCTGCTCCACGCAGGGGGCTGCCTTTCTTCGAAGCAACTTGTGGTAGCACTTGCCCACTTGAGAAGAGATGAAAAGTGAGCGGTAGCTCGTTGGGCAACTGGCATCGCCTGCTCGCTTCCAAGACTCCTGTAGGATGCCACCCCTCCACTGAATCGGTTGATACAGCATGGCAGCACTTTTGAACACCAACGGGTAGAGTGCTCTGCCCATGGCGGCCGGGCTGGCTGCTAGTAGTTCCCCTGGTATTGCGTCCAGTCCCAGTGCCTTGTGCCGGGGTGCTCGCCGGAGAACATCTTCCAGGTCTTGTAGGGTGGGCAGGTCTTGGATCTCCCACTCCAAATCCTCATCCAAGCATAGTCCTGGGTCCTCCCCAAGCAGCCGGGTAGTCGGAACGATCTCGCCCATCTCCTGCTTGCCAAAGTGCTGTAGCCAGATTTGGTCTCGATCGTCACGAGAGGCAGCCGTTCGCCCACCTTGGTCCTTGAGGGCAGGCAGGGGCCTGGATACAGGCCTCGCCTGTCGTCCACCAATCCCTGCAGCCTTGGCCTTGTGCAGGATATCAGCAGCTTTGTCACCAGCTTGGTGCACCAACTGCTGCAAGTAGCCAGACTTGGCTTTCTGGATGCCTGCCTTGATCTTGGCAGTGATCCACCGAATGGCTCCTGCAATGATGTCGTAGAGCAGGGCTTGCTTGCGAAGAAGATGTTCCACGCCATAATCACTCCACTCCTTCCATTGGAGGAAGGCCCTTGACAGCATGGCCTGCCATAGGTGCTTTCGATGGCGGGCTTTCTGCTTGAGGCGAAGTTTGGCATTCCGCCACGCCCAGACATCATCTGGGATGTACGTGGCACGCGGGGGCCGTTCCGCCTTGGTAAAGTGCTCTGCCATTAACGAGTGCAAAAAGTCTTGCAGATGTTGGCAATGGTCATCCGGATGCATGGTCCAGGACGGCGGGGCATAGTTCTGCAATTGCTGTGCAATGAGCTGTCTCCCTTCCGCTGTGAGCATCTTTTCAACATCGTACTTGGGCCTGTAAATGTCTGGCCTTCCACCACGTGTGTCCAATCTGCAGGTCAGGTCCAGACTGACCGGGGAATGGTCCTCGTTCGGCTTGGCCGTGTCGAACTCATCAACCACACGGCTTTGAACCTCCTGTATATCGGCCAGCCCACCCACACCAATGAAATCAATCCGATGTGTCGCACCATTGGCTTGCCTGTAGGTGGTGGTGTCCCCAATGTGAACATCACAATAGGTGGCCGGGAACCATATGTTCAGCTCCTTTGCCAGAGCCAGTAGCGACCAGCCATTCGCATCCGGATCGCCATGCTGTAGATCATCTGTGGTTCCTTCGGCTCCTGTTGGCAGGCGCCCGTTGAGGTCGAGGCCCAAAATGATAGCAGCCGCCTCCTTGCAGGGAAGCAGGCATTGTCGCAGTGTATGGAAAAATGCCTTTGCCTCCGCTGGCTTTGTCGAATGGGGGCAGTGACCAGAAACAACCAGGAATTGATGTCCCAGGGCACTGACGGAGAGGACCAGTAGTCGCGGCGATTTATGTAGCACCTTGATATCCTCCTCTCCGACCCGGCAGGGGTGTCCATTGCTGGAGAGCAGGCCTCTCTGTTTGCTAAACCATATAGCAACTCCCCAATGACTGTCAGAGTCCGTGGACAGTCTGAGGAAGCTTTGGCTGGAACAGCTTCCAGACTTGCCTTTGGCTTCTTGAAAGCAGGCTATATTGTATTCGCCTGCATCCAGCTGGTCCTCGTAGTAACGCCATTTACCTCGAAGGCTTCGGGCGTTGAGCGACAGGATCTTGATTTCCAGCTCCTGGCAGGGCTGGCCGTCCCCACCACGGGTGGGTATCAACTGTTCCGGGGTCAACTGAGAGGATCCAAAGCGGCGGGATCCGTCCCATCGTAGTCCACTGCCAGTGCAGATGCCATGCAAAGCCAACTCCGACATAACAGGTAGCCATGCCAGGTCAGTCGATTGTATCAGCTCGCATACAGCACAAGGCGGGGCAGGAAAGACAAGCTTGCCCCGGGCAATCTTTTTGGCCAGAACATCCACCATTTCATTGAACGGGTTCCCCACATGCGCCTTTGAATGTCGGAATCGCAAAGGCTGCGTGGTGAGCCGGCACAGAAATTGCTCCAATGCCCTCATCTGTCTCGAGAAGGCATTGACCGGAGACCATTGGCCATCCACTGGCCATCCTGCAGAAAAACAGTCAAAGTGTACGAAAATCTCCTGGAAGCACAGAAACTGGCATCCTTGCAGAAGCCAGAGTAGGCCCGTGGCTATACCCACTTGCTCGTTTTTCAAGGCCGGTGGAGCATCAAAGGTCCAGGGTGAGCTGCTGGCACCCTGTGTTTGGGAGCCAAAGACTCCCAGTAGGGCTGTGCTCTGTCCCAGGCACAGAAGAAGTGCCACAGCACAACCTCCCACTTGTAGTTTCTCCATCCAGGATCCATCAGTATAAATGTGGAGTTCCGGCCCTCGTTCCGTCGTGATGTTCCCCCAAAGTTGTCTCCATGGTACCAGGTTGCTGAGGGCCTCCCTTGTCACCGCCGGGAAAATATCCATGTCCAACTCCGGGCATGCCCAGCCGCACGGCCATGCCTCCAAGAGCTGTAGGACATGCTCTGGCCGGTGGGGAAAAGCAACACAAGTTTGCGTCATGTCGTAGCAAGGCGGTCCCACATGGTCCATCAGGGCGATTGTAGCGCCGGTCCCAGTCGTCCTTTGAGCAGGTCCACGTCGGGGGGACCTACTTCGGTTCATTGGCCTTGGCGGCGGCGGCCCTCTCGGTGGGTCGCCCGGATTGATGGGAAATGCCGGGCCACTGGCATCACTTGATCGGAGTATGCTGTCGGTGTCATCGTCGTCCGGGTCTGAGTCTTCGGACGAATCCCCTCCATCATCTTCATCGCACGAGCCCTCCTCCGAGGACGAAGTCCTCGGTTGCAGCCAGAAGGTGAGAGTTTCTCTATGTTGAACTCGCAGGAGTCCACCATCAATAGGTTCACCACCCTCCACGGTGAGGACCCAATCGTCCTCATCCGGAATTTGCAGGTCCCTGACATAGGCTCGCGGGTCAAAGCTTTGCGTGGAGACTTGGCACCACTGCGGGAAAAAGGTGAGCTGCCTGAGGTCCATAAATACAATACAAGCATTAGCAGCATTGTGCACCTCTGCCATAAGCACAGCAGCTTGCTCATATATCATGCGACCTCCATGTGCCAGTCTGGGAAGTCGCTCCGCCGGCAAGTAGGTGACAGCATCTCCATGGTCGATCTCGAGGGCATTTTCCGCTGCTATTTCAAGCGGCTCCATACCATCCTCAAGTATCTCCTCAATGACCTGGTCGCTCTCAGATTGGAAAACCGTGTGCAACCCCACAATGTGTGTGGGAGGGTCCACATGTGGGTTCCACCGACCAGGCTGTTGCAGTCTCTGCTCTATATTGTCCTCCCACTGGCATGGCCTGCCAGAAGGCACAATCTTGACCACACCACCACGAATGGGCGGGTGGGACTGTCCTCTGAGTAGTGGATCAGTTGCTCCGAACACATAGATGTCGACCTCGTGTGTCATATATTCTGGCAGTTGCTGCATGACACCAGCCACATTGACATGACCTTCCAGGTAGAAAACAAAAGCAGTGCCGCCGACTGCTCGCGTGTCCATAACCAGGGCCATTCGGTCCGTGTGCCGTAGCCACGGAGGCTGTGCAATGAAACTGCCATAGTATGTGCCAAGCTGTGGCACCGTGGGGCATAGGTCATCAAAGCTGTCCGGAATGACTGCGCAGGCTCCCTTGAGGGCTTGTTTCATGTACCTCAAGGACAGTGGCACGGGGAGTTCCATGTCAATGGTCTCGGCCTCATAGTAGGCCGCCCCAAGCCAAATTGTAACATGCAGCGTGTTGTCTTCCATCGCTGGCTGTGCTGGCACCGCAGCATTGTGAGGTGGTTCAACTTCATAACATGGCTCAGGGGCTGTACCACTGTTGTGTTGCAATGGTTGTTCCCAGATCCATCTGCTAATAGAATCCTCAAGCTGTTCCCGTAGGGTACGTTGTCCAGCCATCCACAGCTCCAGGTCGTCAGGCATTGGCACACTACCGCCTTCGACCGGTGTTTTGGCATCAGGGGCTGCTTCGGCACCACAGAAAACTGTAAGCACCATAAACGCCAAGCAGAGTTTGCCCGGGCCTTTGTCAGGCCGCATGTTTCGCCTGCACCTGCCTGCTGGAAGAACAGGCCATATTAGCAGCAAGGAAAGTGCCATCAAGCTGCATAGATGCAGTGTAATCAGGTAGCCTTGGCACACAGACGTCCAGTTACAAGCCAGTCGCAGTAGCCAGGGTTTCCATATACACATGCACCATTCGAAGAAGTCCAGAAAATCATAGACTTTGGCTCCGCCGTAGCATCCAAGCTCGCACAGCTCAGATTGTGTCTCCCACGAGGAAGCATCAAAACTGTTGGGGACAAACCGAAAAAGCCCCAGGTCAAAAGAAGTCGCCGCATCCTCCTGTAAGCGAGGCCCATGGCGTACCATATAGGCCAGACAGCAATCCCCCGCTGTCCGTGTGTAAATCTCATCGTCGCCGTCGCCCCTCCATGAAGCCAGGCCAGCTCCTTGAAATCGCTGCCCGGCTCCAGTGGCTATGCCGCCTAGCCATCCGCACCATTGCCCTTTCGGGCAGCCCCCTCCGTCGGGAGGGCCGAGAGAATCTCGTCCTCCTCGTCTGACTCGTCGATCGTAGAGATCTCCTCCTGCCTCTGCTTGCGAAGTCTGGCCCTGGACTTCTCCAGCCTGGCGGCCAACGCGGATCCTGGTCTGGGGCTCGGCAAAGGCGCTCGGCCCTTTAGCTTGATGGCTGTTCGCGGCGTCATAGTCTGCCTCCTCGGTGTGACCGTCTCCACAGGTGCCTTTTCCACACCCGTGCCCGGCGAGGTAACATATGGGTCCTTCATGATCGCGTCCGGCTCCCCCTGGTAGCTCGTTGTCTCCTGCTTTTGCTTGGCCAGGGTGATCGCCTTGTCCATGAAGCTGTCGAGGGAGGGCGTGGCCCTGCTGGTAGCAGGTCTTGGGCAGCTCGGTGTCCTGGCCATTCCACTCCTCGTTGTCCGCGGCGGGGTGATCGAGGTCTCCAGGAGGCATTGCAGCTGCTTGCCAAGTCTTGCCGCCATTGCTTCCGTCATCTCCTCGTCCAAGTCCTGGTCGCATGTCTCCAGCAGCTGCAGCCATTCCTCCGCAGCTTCCTCCGGGATCTCCTCGCTTGGTGCGGGCTTCTCCTTCAGCTTCTCCGGGTTGGCGATCGCAGCCCTCAGCTCCAAGAGGGCTTCTTTCTGCTGCAACTTCTGCAGCTCGATTTCTTCATCCCATTTTGCCAGGTCTTTCTTGTACAGGGCCCTTTCTTTGATGAAAGCCTGCTGGAGTTTGTCCTGGAATTTCTGCCATCTGGCCTGGGTCTTCTCCTGCTCCTCCATCGCCTTCCGCATGCGGACTTCGGCTTTTCGTGCAGCTGAAACCATCTTCTGGTAGCCCTTGGCCAGCTCCAGGCGAGGTTGCTCCACTTTCTCCTCGGTCGCCATGCCACCACGTCTGCCTTCTGGCTCGGCAGCCATCATGCTGTCGATGGGAATGTGGGCCCATCCTCGTCCGCATGGTCCCATCGGCTCCAGGACCAGTCCCACTGCTGCGAGGAAGAGGAAGGCTGTTGCCTCCACGAATTTTTGCCTCCGCCCTTGTCGCGGTTCCACTGGCCATCGTCCCATGCTCGGCCGCTGTGTGGCTTGGTCGCCTTGCCACGGCCCATTAGCCGGTCTGTTTCTCTGTATCTCGGCTTTGAGTGGTGCTGCAGGAGCAGCCTCAGGGACCTTTATACATATACATATACATATACATATACATATACATATACATATACATATACATTATATACGCAAATACATATATGTACATATACACATATATATATATATGTGTGTGTGTATGATCTATCTATCGATCTATCTATCTTGTGTGTGTGAGTGTGTGTGTGTGTGTGCAGCTAAGTATCTTTGCAGGACTCCGGCTAGCCGGCAACTAGCAAGCGAGCAGGTAGCAAGCAGTTAATCTAGGCAACAAGACCTCAGTCTCCGATTCGCCTAATCCAAACTTTAAGGGAAGTCCTTTCACAGATCCAGACTTTTGGAGAAGTCGTTTCACATCCTTTCGGTGGGAAACTCCATGAACTCTGATGAGTCTCAATGATCAACGACGATGCCGAGCTTTTCCCGCGCCGGAAACATGCGCGCACATCACAGGCTCCACGCGTATCGCTGATGCCCGAGTCCCCGCGCTCGCCGCTGGCGCGCGCGACGAGTGCCAGTGAAGTCAGGAGCAGCAGCGGGACCTCAGGTTCGGTTGAGGTTGGGGGCTTTGCAGCTTGTTTGGTTTTGCGTGCTCTTTTCACAACTTTTGCTTTTCAGGGTTTAGGCCTTTAGCTCGTCTGGTTTAACGGGTTGATTTTGAGTACAGGCTTTAGGACTTAGCAGGGGATCGAGCAGGCTTTGCTGTTCTGATGACGCAGGTTTGCGCGCCAACCTTCGGAGAGGGGCCGAGTTTGAGGTAGAGTACCTGGACAACACCAAACCCTAAAGCCACTCTGGAAAGGGCTCACGATGGAAGGGTTCAGCCACAAAGAAAAGCAGCACCCGACGACAAACTCAGGGCACCGCCCCCATGGCGAGGGGCCTTCGCGGACTGGAATTCATGCTTTGGGCTTTCCGTGCGCATGCCGGAATACTACTAATATGGAAGATGCATAGACTCATAGACATAGCCGCACATCGTCTGCATGACTTCATTATTTTCCTGGATGGCATCCCTTTCCATATCTGAGATGGGCACAACGATGTACAGCAAGGTACGCTTTTCAGTCCGTTTCGGCATCATACGAAGACAACACACCCGAAAACATTAGCCCCTGTGCGGCCACGAGCCACGTTGAAACATCAGTAGTCACGTCCAATATCACGAAAGGGTAAGTCAGGTAAGCTCTGCTATTCAAAACTGGCTGCTTTTTACCAGCTGGTCAGCGGAGCCAACAAAACACAGCCTTCCACCAGCTGCTACGACCGCTGTCAACTGTGCCGGGGCTTACTTCCACGGCGCGTTGGCCACCCACACTGGGCATGTCACTCACCAGCCCCAATGCACAGAGGATGATGCCGGCTAGGTACTTGTTGTAGCTGTTGAGAATGTGTGATGGAGTCGCAGCCAATGCAACCACAGGAGCTGAGTGACAGAGAAACGACATCTTTTGAGACCCGTCACAGGAGATTGTGGATGACAGTTGGAGCGGCGAGACGCGAGCTGCATTTCCAAGACTGGAATGCATTGCAAGACTGCCGAGACACGCCTAAGGTAAGTAAAGCCTGCACGAAGTGCTGATAAAGAGGGACAGGGAGATAGAAGAACGCCAGGGATCAAACCGTCAGAAGCGTCCAAAACAAGCACGAAGATTCCGGCGGTGCCTCTCCCGCACCGTTGCTCGCGTCTGGTCGCGCGGCGCGGCCTTTGCGCGCAGCCCCTTCCTATGCTCGAGCCGGGAAGGCGAGGAAAGAAAGGTCCGAGTAGCATCAAAGTACTCTGCCTTCGGTGTGGCATTGCTGGAATCCAACTCTCCCTTCCAAGGCGCTCCTTTTTGGATGACGCATGCTGTCAGGTCTTCGGCTGCCAGCGCCGCCGGACCTGCGAGGGGCCGGGGCCTCACGCGACATCACGCGACGTTTCACAGACGCAGAGCTTCCCGGCAACACTCTCAGAGCCTTCGGCCCCCGGTCGCCCCCCTCCCCTGCCCACCCAACCGCTGCTCTGCCTGCACCTTCGCCAGCTGGCTGCCAGCCTCCAAGCAACATTGGGGCAGTAGAGTTTGGGCTGTGAGGGAAGAACGTGCTTCTTGGTGTTCCGTGCGATGCACAGCACATGCTCCTTGAACTCTTCTTCACAGAGAGGATGGAACCAACCAAGAATTTCAGAACATCGCAAGTGATGATGGAACTGGAGTCCGGGACAATCCAAGCGAAGAACACGAAGCGCTCAACCCAGCCCTTTTTTGCAGGTTTCGGAATGGGGGTCATTAGTCCACAAGGTGTAGGGCCAGGCTTCGGAGACTTCTTGCCATGGCACCTGTTCACTGCATATTAGAGGGCTGAAATAATGTCAGACTCTGGCCCTTCAGGTTTCATTTTGGAGATAGCTGCTTCGTCGACCTTTGGACTTGGTGCCGATAGGAAATCACAGCCCAGCCCTGCCACGCCCCCACTTCAGTATGAGCTTGTGATGCAAGCGAAACCCTCAACACCGAAATCTTGAATTTCGGGTCGCCTTCCGCAGCCTTGCCGCCCTTGGCTTTGCCTTGTGCCTTGCCTTTGCCATCCTGCTTGTGCTTGAAGTTTCGGACCCTGTGCCCCCCACGTCTCAGAACACAAACAAGCCTTCAATCCGGACGACCCTTAGCACTAAATTGCTCTCGCGGGCCTTACATGATGCTACATTCCTTCAGGCTCTTCCAATCCATCACCACCACAGCGACAACCACCCCCATCACCAATTCCACCAACAGCACCAGAACCATCATCATCACGATCATCACCATCATCATCATCACCAGCCTACAGCGTTCCGGGCCGCATGCACTTGTTGCAACTTCGATCCTCGACATCGAGTCCCGGGCTCCTACACTGAGCCAAGACTTGATCTAGGTCGGTGGAAGTCTTGGGGCTTCAATGGGGCTTGCGACGGGTGAGAGAAGGCCGCGGGGCATGAGGCCGTCGCTCAGCCCGAAAGTCGGAACCCCGTCCTTGGCCTTTCCCTTCTCCTTTCCTTTTCCTTTTCAGGTCGTCAGGCGAGGCTCGAGTTCTCAGGAGAGGAGAGGAGCTCAGCTGCTACAGAAACAGCCACAACGTTTCTGGCTTCCACCCTGGTCGGGGCCTTTTTCTTTGCCTTTCCCTTTGCCTTTCCCCTTGCCCTTGTCGCGCTGCGCAGTGGGCGGCAAGATTTCATCCGGGCCCGAAGGGAGCTCTTGGCCCAGCTCCTCGGATCAAGAAAAGCGTCAGAGGTGGAAGGGGCAAGGGGAAGGGTGAACCGACACCGAAGCCTTTTGAAGCGTGCAGCAGCCTGCGACCAAAGCTTATTTTCTGAAAGCTCTGCGAGGCTAGGGCCGCTAGGGCACACGTTCAAGCTTGGCCTTGAGCTTCTGGAGAATCAGGATCGAGCCCTTAGCGCTTAAAAAGGACTCGAACGCTCTCGCATCTCAGACCGCGATGGCATGGTCTCTGCCACCGGCGAGGAAGAGATATGGTGTGACGTTTCCTGCAGTTTTGGTGCGGCTGTTTCGCACGCAGTTTAGCGTGGCCACTGCGGGCTTCAGGGAACAAAAACCTCTAGGCTCGAAGTCAGCTGATGAGCCCAAGCGGCAAGCTTCTGTTTCGAGAGCTTGTCCCAGTAGATGCCCGTTGGCTTCGGCAGACTCCGCTGCACACGGATGGTCCTTCGATGGGCTTCGCCGCCGGACGCGTCACAGTCAGGGTTTCAGAACTTCCCAGCCCCTGATCTCCTCGTCGGCGTGCAGATGATGTCCACGGGAACATCATGACAGAGCAGCTTCTCCTTAGGTGCCGTCATCGTGGCAACTCGGGAATTGTATGCCAAAGTCTTTGGCAGTTCGGGCTGGGACTTTCAGAGCTGGGCGAGGACTGCCCGATGGTTTCTACGAGGTGACGACCCAAGAACGCGAAGTCAGCTCCGCACCAAAGGCCCCAGCCCTTTACATCCGAATCCGGGCCATCCCAAAACTCGCTCATCAGGCACGACGGAGGAATCAGAGATGAGTGTCTGGACGCAGCTCTTTCGGAACAGGGCTTTTCAGGTCAAGTCTTCACAGTCCTGTTGTGGTGACCAACGAGTTGCCTCTGTGTCTCAGAATGTGCTGCATACAAGAACTGCCATCTAAGTACAAGCAGCATGAAGCTTGCAGACCGATTGAGGACTGGAGCTCTTGTTGGTGGAGGTCCTGGGGCTCGGAAAAACCAAGTGTCTGAGGGGATGTCATCCACCAGCTGGCAGTCATGGATGCAGCTGACTACCTCGTTCCGGCGTGTTGTGCGGCAGGATTCATGGGATGACTCGGCCGGCTTCAAGACTCACACTTAAGGTTGTAGCCGTCGCACAATCATGGTCTTCATCTTCAGAGGCAGAACTGACAGTGTGGGGACGAAGTCCCGTACTTCAGGGCTCGACAACCAGAAAGATGGCTGGAGTCCACACATTTCGGAGACTGGCTGCGGGGGTGTCGTCATCCACCGCACCCATCAGCCGCAGCATGCCGTACTCGAGCTCTGCGAAGCCTCTCCAAGGCTCACGAAGGTTGATTCTGCTTTCTGGGCGGTAGCTTGCCGTGTGCATAGGGGTTGAGCACCGCCAATTCATCATCGG
Organism: Symbiodinium necroappetens; assembly: GCA_905231915.1. Taxonomy (NCBI): domain Eukaryota; class Dinophyceae; order Suessiales; family Symbiodiniaceae; genus Symbiodinium; species Symbiodinium necroappetens. The sequence goes on along the minus strand of CAJNJA010024720.1, from coordinate 11,480 downwards.
AACCCTCACACCCCAGAGTCCCTGAGGATCAAGAAAACACAACACCGACGACACCTCTTTTGAGGAGTTTCGAGTAGATGTAAAAACGGCGGCCTTCGCCCTTGCCCAAACGAGCGCCGTTGGCAGGGTTCACGGCCACAGAGCCGATGATCACCATGTCGACCTTTGAGGAAAAGGGCTCGGGATAAACTTGCTTGGATGTCTACGCGCTCAGAAGAGGGGTGTTTCCGGTTCTGCCCCCCGCCTTCAACTTTGCATCCAGGTCGATGGGTTCTCCGAACTCCACCACCCCCATCTGAGTGCAGGCATAGCCTGGTCGAAGTGGTGGAACCCCGAACCCCACAACCTAGAAGAGGTAACGCCTCAGTCTACCATAAGGACCTTAAGAGCTGGCGGAGTGTTCTGGGAGTTCCGCCGAAGCTGTCGCTACCAAGGGGCCGAACTTCTCCAAGGGAATCTTGGCTGGATCCAGAACACTGAAGAAGCCTGTCCGGAGCCTCCCATGTGAAGCATGCTTGGGATGGCTTGGGTCTGAGCCGTCAGGTCTGGGGTTCGGGAGGCAAGGTGGACGCCGTCTGCACCATACAGAGCCAAGGCGCAAAGCCCAGATCTACGAAAGCAGAGGCAAAGCGAGTCTTACAGTACCTGTGTAGTCAACATGACTCACCACCATCACCATACACACCATCACTATGCGATTAGGCAGACTATTCATTAGTCATTGCTTCATCACAAATGCGAAATGAAGGTGATGACAATCGTCCCAATAAGGCGATGACGATGACGACCGCATAAAATGATGATCAAGGGCATGATCATGACCATGATCAAGATCATGCTCATGACGACGACGGGCGAGGCGTGTTGCTGATGGTGATGTTGATAGCCATGGCGGCAGTGGCAGTAGTGGTGGTCAGACTTTGCCACTTTTGCTAACTCCTCCAAGTGTCGGGTTGGAAGCGGATTCGGGCCCCCCGTTTACTTAGGAAGCGATCAGCGCGGGGTGTTGACCTCGGCTGTGGCACCAGGAGCATCTTCCCCGCGTGCAGCACAGCGACACGCACCTCAGCTTGGAGCCAGAGAAAAAGAAGAACATGCATAGACCTGCACGCAGAGGGTTCTCCTGATCACGGTACTGCGTGTTGCGACCCCGGGCAACCTCAAGCTTGAGTCTTGTTGCAGCTCCCGCGAAGCCACCTCTCAAGCCAAAGGTCAAAATTCCTAAAACGAAACTTTAACGAGCCAGTGGCCCAGTGATCCATTGCCCAAAACTCCATCAACAACATAGACTGTTGAAATCACGAAGCTCCCCATTCCCAAGCAATGCTCGATCCCGGAACCAGCCAAAATCTCCGAATCCCCAGCCCTGCAGCCTCACAACCTGCTGATACAACACCAAAACATGCCACGCCATGCTTTCGCCCAGAACCGTTCACCCATTTCGTCATCCCCGGCGCTGACTTCTGCGGGCTGTCGGGGTTCACCTGGCGCTTTGTGGGGCACGGAGGGCCATAGAGGCTACAGGACTTCATTGCAGGGCTTCAGGGCACGTGGTTTCTCTGACAGAGATGTCAATCTCCCCTCTGGGCTGGGGCGAATGAATAGGCTGCTGGGAGCATTAAGTGTCCTCAACACCTGATGAACGGAAGCTCAAGCCCAGTGTTTTGGAACCACCTTGACCCACTTCGCCCGCTGGAACTCCGGCAGCTGCTGAACCTGGCAGTCTGAGCGATCTCCTCAGATTGAAGACTTCGAGCCCATTGTTGTGCTGAAGAAAAACACCTTCCATCTTTTTACGATGCCAGCTCTCCTGAGCCGGCTTTCCCAGAGCATGCTACGAGTAGAGCCGGGAGATCACGGTTCATGCATCGCTTCATCGTGCACCGTAACTGCTAAACAGCTGATGCTCCAATGCGCTCCTGCACGCTCGGCAATGTACGGCTGATGAACATTATAAGGGTTCTAGTCTAGCGTAGTATATCTTGCCATGGCCAGAGTGTGTCACTGCTGTCGTCACGATATCTTGTCTTGCGCTTACCCCGTGTTGCACGATACTGCGCACTTTTGCAACTACATTGCATTAAGACTTCAATCGCCAGGCAAATTAAATGATGCCGTGACCACCGACGATATGCTGGATTTGGTTGGAATCTGCTGCCCACAACATATTCATTGGAAAAACGACATTTAATTCATGTCGAGTGTTTCCCTTTGGGTGGGGAAGGGGCACCTGCTTGGCGGTCAGTTCCGCGTTCACGAAGTTCGGAATCCGATGATGAACCGGCCTCACATACAGAGAAATGTCCCCTGAACCCCCATGCTCGTACAGAAAAGGCCGTGTGTCACCAATGATACCGCGGGTGTGGATTCGTGGGGCAAGGTAATGGATACATAGATAGACAGGGATAGAGAATGTGATAGATCGAGAGGGCGACAAATCGATACATCAATAGATCGATCGGTCGTTAGTCAGTCAGTCAGTCAGTCAGTCAGTCAGTCAGTCAGTCAGTCAGTCAGTTAGTTAGTTAGTTGATTATTAGATAGGTATGTAAGTAGGCAGGTAGGTAGGTAGGTAGGTAGGTAGGGCAGGCAGGCAGGCAGG
>CAJNJA010024709.1:10739-32457 GCA_905231915.1 Symbiodinium necroappetens | reverse complement strand
CACTACCTTAAGGACCCTAAACTGTGAGAATTATGGCATATTATCAACCGTACTGGTGCCTGCCATAATGACATCTACCTGTTGAGGTAGGATGCTACTGACGTCTGCCTCCCACTCTGCTGCGTGAAAATTCCGAACCCCGAGGTGCTCTGGGAGCGAAGAAGCACAGCCGTTCGAAGCGCCACGAATTGGTTTGGCTCCACGCGTTACTTTGCGAAGAGATTGGGAGTGATACCGGGCAGAAGGCCGCCAAACCCCTGTTCCGGGCATCAAGCTAAATGTAAGACTTCGATCCCCTGCCACCTTGAATTTGAGAACATGCGCAACCCAATCATGAAATAGCTTTCGAAACTGCAGCTCGAGGTGCAAGAGAGATCTATTCTATGTGCAGTAACTGTGGCACTGGGCTTAGGGTTTCATTTAGAGGCTGCAGCTGAGCTTCGCATGAACGCACTCTTCCCATATCCGATTCATTAGTAGGGTTGCACCCTAGTTTCATCACGTCCTGCGTGCGGTTTGTACTTGCACATGCCGAAGTGAATGTCGCACGGCAATGCAGGGCCGTATTGTGCCAGCGTACGTCACCAAACAGTTATAAAACACCACGACGACCATGACGACCTCGGGATCACCACGATCACAACGACCAGGACCAGCATGACCACCACGAGACAATTTTGAGATAAGCTATCGCTGTCCCAAGCGAAATGGGAGTCCCACCCTCGCCTGTCAACGGTTCAGTCGGTCATTCACTTGTGTAAAACTCCACGCACCAACCTGTACCATGCTTGCCTGTTGTTGCCATTCCTCATCGCATGCCCATGTGCTGTCTAGTCATGTTGCATACCTCCAATGTCATTGAGTTTGTCCTTTCCTACTTGCTAATATTAATATCTTGGAGATCTGTTACCTGCGCTAAATCCTAAAAGCCCGTGAAGCTTTGTAGGCCTCTGAAGGGGCGCTGGAGCGCCCAAAGTCTCCGTGGACATCTGTTGGAACCTGCTAAGCGAAGGCAAAATGCAGGGCAGTGTGAAGAGAACAGGTTTTTGGGGGGGAACACCACTCTACTTCTGCATGGCACAAAAAGACACAATCGCAGAGAACCGTGCATTAGGATGAATACATTGTAGAATAGCGGGGTTGATGGCCAATGTCTAGGAGTCTAACAACAGCATCGTCGTGTTGTCGTCTCTACAGCACGCGTGCTGGAACAACTTCTGATTGCAAGCATGCAGAAGGCGTTTGTCAGTGCTGTCTACTCCACCGGACCAACACTTACCACTACTAGACGCATGTTACCCCCGTTTCCTGACCGTTACAGGAGCTTTGAGATGTTCGAAACACTGCGGGTCGCACTCGCTGAGAACACGGAAGTTCTCGAAGGTAGCATCCTCCAGTGGCAAGTCGAGAACACATGGCGCAGCTCGGCTGCAGCACAGCGCTGTGCCTGCTTTGGCGCAGATGTTCTTGTCTTGCCCTCCTGTGGCTCCGTCTCGTTCTTGTCGAAGCAGTCTGATGGCTTGTCCCACCTGCACTGCATATCAAGAAGCTTCCGCAATTAACTCAAACAACATCTGCAACTTCAATGTCCAATGACACCTGGCAGGAAACTCCACAAGAAATCCAGAAAGAAGAGATGGAAGGAGCCACCGAAGCCTAGAAACAGAGTTCACGTGCTAGACAGCCTGCCTGTGCGAGCGGTTGAGGGGCGACCAGGACGAGTCGTTGGAGTCGTTTGCATGGCCACCCATCTCCTCCCCTGCCGAGCTAAGGATCTTTCTCGAAATGTTGACCAGAGCAGGCTTCAAAATAGCAGGGATACTATACCCAAAGCGGGAACCCTTAGCCCTGAATGCTATGACTGTTATGATGCAGGACCCGCCTTGCTCCATGTCCGGAGGAATGGTGACATTCCAGGTGCGGTTGTAAACTTAGCACGACAGAGTCTGAGCAAAGTCAGTCTGCCGATTGCCCGCTATGATGCCAGGCAGGGCAACTGAGGTTTGGGCATACTTCGCGTAGCTTCTCGGTGTAGTGGGTCTCTGCAAGCCTTCTTGCCTCCTCCAGGGCCTGCCAATGCTCTGTGCGATGTTTGGATTTTTTGGAGAAGCTTCGGACAAGTCGAGGGCACGTTGCTGGGCCGATCGAAGTCCACATCCACGATCCCTGTGAGCAAGTATCGTGGACCTGGGCTACAACCGATCGACACATGCAGGGCGCCCAGGCATGGTTCTTAGCATGTCAGGGGCTGGGGAGCCGCGGGACTCCCCTCTTCTTCGCTTCCTACCCCAGGTCGGCCCAAAAGCACATGCATGATCTAGGGCTCAGGCTTTCATTCCCTACGACTTAGATCTCAGCCCCAGTCGCCCAAACCTCACAAGCAACCTCCTTTAGACTTAGACCCCCAACCCATGGAACCCAACCTACGAACTCAATCAACCTCTGAAACCCTGAATTTTTTCTGAGTGGGAGACAGGTGCCCGCATTGCAGTAGGCACCAGCTGGACAGGGCCTGGTTAAAAAATACGAGGGAATCTGCAGAGAATTTGTCTACTGTAGCAGAGCATTAGCCTCTATCGGACAAGGACCTAGTGCCTTAAAGGTTGCCATGGAGCTCAGGAAGGATAGCAAGATGATCTCTCTGAGGACCCCATGCTCCCTAGGAAGCTGGTTGCGATTTTCGTCCTGGCTCTTCTTTGGTTCTGAAGTAAGGGCTGTTGTTCCTAGCAACAGCAGGAGCATGATTAGTTTGTGGGGTGGGCATTCAGAAGCACGGGTTTTAAAACAGTCGAACATCAACTTCCCAACTTCCGTCGCAGACCCGTGCGTGAACAGCGACGGGGCCAGGGCAGAGGGCGTCTGAAGTTCCAGAGCCTCAGATCAGAACGGAGGTTCAGAGGTTCAGAGGTTTACGGTTGGTCCAAAGACCTTCTGACTCCTCAAAAACTCTCAAAACTCAGTCCGGGACTTCTCAATGTAGTGGTGGAGATAGGACCTTGCCTGGTCATCTTTTACTGGCTCAACGGCTGATCGCAGACTGAACTGGAAGAACTTGGCAAAGTTGGTGCTCACTCTCAGGCCGATCTGGCTTGTACTGTTTGACAGGACCAGGATCGGCCAGCAATCCGCAGCTTTGAAACTACGGCTGTGAGGTCCGCAACAAATGCATGAACTCCAATTACACGGAATCTAGACATTTTCAAGGCTGAGGCGTCCGATAGAACTCCATCAAGCGAAGCAGGAAATGATCCCGCCTGGGGATAGAGGATCACCAAATCCTCGCGGAATTCGTCGTCCGTGATATTCAGCAGGGTAAGGCCATCGAATCCTGCACTGGATTCATACATATTGTATGTAGTAATCATGGCAAATCGTACGTACATATGTATGTACTGATATGAGAAGTATATGTACACGTTCCGGTGTCGCTTTCTCCTGGCTTCTGCTGACGGAACTGAAGAAGAGTAAGCACGCTGAAAGCACGGCTGTGGCAGAGGCAACATGCACCCGACTTGCAGATGTGGCAGGGTTGCGGATGATGATGATGAGGATGATGATGATGATGATGACGATGACGATGATGATGATGATGACTTCCGTTATTGCTCGTGTCTGCCAATGTCTTTCTTAACGGTAAGTCTTGATGTTAGGTATCTGGCTAGCTTGTTGAAATTTCATGTTGTTCGCTTGCTGGGATTCATTATTCGCTCTGGCAAAATATCCATGGATCTTGTTCAAGCAGCTTGTCTGGAACGTCAGCTTCTTGATGCAGACTTACTGCGCTGTGCAGTCCATGGCGGCTTCGCCAGCAGCAGTTGGATCCCTGTATCCCAGAAGACACAGCCCGAGGAAGAAGCCCAACCCCACAAGGAAGGCAAGAACACAACCCAGCCCAAAGACACCCGGGGCAAACCAGACTCGCGTCGCTGTGAGCCTTGTACATGCATGCATGCTTGCATGCATACCTACCTACCTACCTGCCTGCCTACCTACCTACCTACCTACCTACCTACTTAGCTAGCTAGCTAGCTAGCTAGCTAGCTACCTACCTACCTACCTACATACTTACATGCATACACATCTTCTCTTTAGTTGTTCAACCGTGGCCTGGCGACTGGAAGTCGATGTCCCGCTCTGCGGCTGTACCTCTTGCCATCCCGAGGCTACAGCAGCAGCTGGTCTGAGGAAGGAACAGCATCTTAGGATTCTAGAAGCTGGGGGAGGGCTGTAGCTTGTATTTCGGCTGCTCCCGTCAACACTCAGGAAATCCCGAAACCCTGCGTCCAACAGCTCTTATGGTCAATGAACCGTACCTCGACCCTGATTTCAATGGCGTGGCACGAAGACGGATTTCGCTGGAAAGCCGGGCAAAGCTTCTCGCAGAGAGCGTGTCCTGACACACGGAAACGCTTGAAGGCCCTGGGCTTCAAACTTCAGGTTCGAGGTCTTCAGGCAGCTTCTGCGCTGTGTATTTGCGTTCTTAAGCTCGCCGTCTGAATTTGGCACAGGGAGTTCTAAGAGAGTTGGTAATTAGCATACAAAGCAATCTTGCGAACTAACGAACTTCGGGATGGACTCCCTGATTTCCTGCATAAAATTATTTATAGCCCCCGTTCGCTCCACTGGATATCCTTTGGGTCGAAAGCCATGCTGGCAGAGGCATGTGGGCAAAGGATGGGCATGGCTTTAGGATTAACACGGGTGCTGCAGACAAGAATGGACACAGCCCGGGACCGCTACTTGAAGAAGCATTCATGCCTCTGCTTATTGAAGCTTCCGCAGTGCCCGGAATGGGCCCCTTGCACCACTATCTTTCGCTAGTATATTCAAAAAACCACAAGATTATGTCGTCTGTGATATGCTATACTATTTACAACAATACCTGGGGTGCGGACGTTTGCCGTTTTGAACTCCGCAGCTATAGTGTCGAAGGATTGCTGCAGCCGCTCCGGCCTTGGTCGTGTGGCACAGTGCCGTAGGGTTACCATGAGGGCTCTATACGGGAACTTTTCGCGGGCTGTATAATATAAGGGTTACCTCTTGGGCGAATTATCAGGTACTTGAAGGGCCTTACAAAGGGCTCTCTGAGAAGAGCTCTTATGCAGAGAGGAGAGACTTCAAGAGGGAGAGGGAGGGAGAGAGAGACAGACACAAACCCAGAGAGAGAAACAAGAGACAACAGACACAGAGCGAGAGGGAGAGAGACAAAGAAAGAGAGAGTGAGAGAGAGCGACATACGGTAAACAGGAATGAAGGAACACCAGGAGTGTCTGTGGCTACCTGGTTTGGACAAGTGGACAGTCCAAACAGTCACAGGGTCCAGCACCAAGCCTGGTGCATGCCTGTCATGACTCACCAGCTGCCCAGAAACAGACAAGGCTTGAAGCAGACATGGCTGAGGCCACGCACGACCAACAGCAGGCTGCTCGGCCCACCAGGGTTCCGTTTACAAACTGCACAGCAGCAGCAGAGTCGAGAGATTCGCGCAATCGCAGATTATGCAAGCGGCTGCTGAGTTTCAATCGCGACCACTAAACTAAACCCGTTCATTGTTGAAGAGCAGAGTCCAGAGGCGATTACAAGACAGTGCTTGGGAAGCATCGGTCCTGGATGTAAGCTCGAAAACCCCATGCCCTCACTGCACATGTTTGAATTTAACACCTCAAGCCTGGTTTAAAGCTCAGGGTTTAGACTTTGCGGTCTCACGGAGCCTGCACGTTCTTGAAACCAAGACTGCAGAGTGTGCCGGCTTTGAAGTGCAAGCGAGGGTTACACGGTTACACAAGCCTGAATATGGCTTAAGAAGGTCGATGAGTGTTTATAGAATCCCTCTTCAGCTCAGGGTTTGAAGTGCAGAAGTTAAAGGACATGGCCCTGTATGGCGCGATGCATTACCAAACCCAAGGCATTTTGGAGAAGGAGCCTGAGCCCTAAGATTGTGGGAGACATGTGTGTGTTTAGGGTTTAGGGTTTTAGGGTTTGTGGGTGTGTGTGGCAAACTCTGGTCGCTTGCAGGTTGCTACTGCGGCCTGCTACTGGCTGACAACGCCGGAATTAAACCACTACAGTCTACAGGTCTCAATACAAAGCCACCGGTAGCCGCCCAGTAATGTCTGCTCGAAAACTTCCAAGTAGATCCCTCCATGCTCCCCTTTTTCTGAGCCTTTCTCATCACCATCCTCAGTACGCACAGCACCGCCATCATCCGCACCGAAGCCTAATATAAGAACCTGATTAAGGAACCTCGGGTCATCTTGGGTCCTTGTTACGGCTCTTAATATGAACCCCAATATTGTATTTGGGTTTTAAGGCCAGGGTTTCTTAACCATGTTCCTACATTATGAGGAACCACGGCAAGACGTGCACCTGGTCCTGCGACCAGCCGAAACGGTTTGCCACCCGCGGGACGGTGAGAAGCCTGCAAGTGGTGTGACCCATCAGATGCCCAGGGTCCAGGACTCAGCGTTAAGTTGTGGGTCGGGCTTGTGAAGAGCCCACAGCAAGATTCAGGCTACGGCGTTGCGAATGCCCTTTGATACGAAGCACTGCTCTCCCATTGGGAGTGAGATGCTGTCCTGCTGTATCTACTGTAGGGGCCTGAATAACTGGGAATACCAAATAAACCGAGTATGCGTTGAGGTTTCACGCTACAGTTATCGCAGACTATAATCATTATAATTTATAATCCCGAGACACTTTTTCGGGCCCCTGTATTTCTCTGCACTGACATTGCTGGAGCGAGAAACCTGGATACACGGCTGCTGCGGCGAATCCGAACTGTTCCATGTCCACCACTTCACTAACAGCTACAGCTAGTGTTAGTGTTACCAAAAACTATACAAGTGCGAATGTTACCATGATTGCTGTTCTTCTTACCCGGGCTAAAAAGCGGGTGCTCCTGAGCCCGATTTAGCGATGCTTATTCACAACTGTGCGAGTCTAGTCTTGTGGCAAAGGTTCAGGCCTCGCGTATTCAACGAACTGCTGGCCGATGCCGTACACGCAGATCTTCTCACGCTCACGCTGCAAGCCTTGCGCTCTTGCAATTTGGGGCTCCGTGTTGAAGAATTCACGAACGAGGTTTAGGGATTACACCAGTTGACTACTTGTTCCCACCGCTAATTATGATGTATGCTCCCAGCTGCAAGACATGTCCGTGGCACCCTATATCTTCGGCAGAGCAACAAGTGCTCCCGGCGACATCTGGAACTAACCTGTCTTGGCTCATGCTAGCTCAGCCAGCCTGCAGGCTTTGCAAGCGGCCGATGATTGGCGTCCAAAGACTGAACTCTAAACATAAAAGAGTTATCCTCTTTACGACACCGAGCCGTGCACTCCAAACCCGAAGCTTTACACGTTTAAAGCCCTACGCCAGTGGTCCTCAAAGCCCAAACAACGACTAAGAGCTCTAAGCTTCTGGCTGGTATCCACACGAATGTCGAAGGTCTTGGGTTCGCAGAGCTGCGGCTCGATAGCTGTGGCAACCTTGGTAGGAAGTCCGGCTTGAGGGGGCAGGGGTGTAAGGGCTTCGGAGGACTCAGGGTGTTTTTAGGGCTTAGAGCTCAGGCGTTGAAGGTGTGAGGGCTTTCAAGGGTTCAGGATTCTTGGTCTTCAGGTACATAACTGTCCAGGCAGAACCGCCAAGAGCTGCATGGCTGCTTTGCTTTTCTGCATGAGGTCCCTCGCAGCGGGAAAATCTACGCGATCCTGAAGCCGGGAATCATGATTTGGAAAATCTCAATAGCAGAACCGACAACCCTAACCATTAAAGTGACTGAAAAAGTTGACTAAAGCAAAGGCTCCGGGCTCCCTAAGCCTCAAGTCCAACATTAAACTATAAAACTGGAAACAGGTTGTTCCTTAGAATGGCCCGAAAAAATCCAAACGATCAGTCTGGCCTTTGGGGCTGAGCCCTCTGTGCCTTCCTAAACCCTAAACCCCCTAAACCCTAAACCCCTAAACCCCTAAACCCCCTAAACCCCTAAACCCTAAAGACTCTGATCTCCTTGTTTTAGTTCATGGAGCCGTAGCTGGGGGATGATAGGAGCTTTCTGTGGGGATGTCATACGATAGACTTACGTAGAGGATATACTCGAGCACAAGTACCAATCTCTGAGACCAGTTATACTGTAAATACTTGTATGATGAGATGTACCCGAAAACCCTGTTCGAATTCATGAATACCACTCACACATTCACCCCTCTAACAGTAACAACTCGCGAAACCCTTATGACGCCCATTTAAACCGTATACAAACCCTCTCTGAACCCCATGCAGCCCCATCCCATCAACCTAAAAACCTTAAACTCCCAACCATGAATTGTAGCAAGCTAGGGCCCTGGCGCCCTCCTCGCACATGAGTCCGGCAGGGCAGAGGTCGGATGCCCGTTGCCTCCCACGACCGCCTCAGAAGCGACTGGGAGCTACGAGCAGCATAGGCATCTGAACCACTAGTATATGGTTTTGGTGTGTAGTAGTAGCCGTCGTCGTCGTCGTCGTCGTCGTAGTAGTATCCCTTTTACGGGGCCCAAGAGTTCATGCAGGCATTCTTGAAGATGCTCCCAGTGTGCTCTATATTCGCGGCTGAGAGTATGAAGCTTACCTCACCCGATATGTGGCTGCGCCTACACAAGTTTCTGTCCTGGTGTTGTGGTAACTGGTAAGCCTGCTCAGCCAGCTAGCAAACAACGACGCGAGCAAGGAGGCCATTGCAGCCTGAACCGAAGCTTCTTCATTCCTAAGACACTTCAGTACTGCATGACAGGCAGAGTGCAAAGGCCCTTGCTGCACTCGTAGCCGCAGGGGCACGGCAGAGGCAGGCGCATGCGACTGCGTGGACCTTTGCTGTAGACAGTTTGGATTTGGGAATACCAACTCCATCTACAAACAAGTGAGGTGCGAACACACACCGCCTTCCAGACAAACTGTGCAGTTCCACTGTCCCGGCCAGGGGTTGAAGGAACCTGAGAATGAGATGAAAGAAGCCGCCTTCATGCCATGCAGGCCATGCCGAGAGCTAGAATTCTCGCAGAATCACCGTTCAGGACGGCCTGCAGGACATCCAGTTGGCTCGGTGTTGGCGGGGTATGGGCCACACCTGAAGGAGTGCACTCAGGAGAGTCGCAGCGCCACGAAATATCACAATCGGCATTCCATGTTCAGAAGATGTGCGCCAGGCATGTAGCGCTCCGGGCAAACGATTCCTCAGCTTGCACTGCACTGATATCAAAGAACTGTTGGCAGCAAACCCGCGCCGGAGCAGAGCTAGCTGATAGGCTCGTGGCCAGTGTGCCGTGGCGTAGGGCAGTACTTCCTTGGCGAGCAAACAGTCTCCAGCAGCCAAACTGTACAAGCGCCATCTCCAGGAATCCTAAGATCGTTTTGGGAACCTCCAGACGAAGGAGACTGCCACAAGTAATATCGCATGAGCAAACGAGGACAGCAACGCATCTCCGTCAATGCAGTGACGATCACGAAAAAAGAAGAGCAATCACCGATCCCCCAACTAGCCTCGATAATCTCGACATGGGCAGTATTGCAAACACACATGGAAGCGATCATGCTCATAACATTAATGACCTTCCTCACGCACGTCTTAGTAGATGTGCTGCTACAAAGCTCGAAAATGGTAATAGCCTGAAGAAGCAAGCCTGATGAATGGATTTGGTGTGATCAGCTTACAGCAGATTCCCAAGTGGGCACATCAACCGTACTGTTTCTGCACTCAGGGACAGATTTAATCATGCTCGTCGCACAACGACGTGCGGCTACGAATCTTGGGCAGATCCCTCCCTAAGTAGGATACCATGAAATTAACTTCAGCTAGAGATTGACACAGCGATTTTTGGCTTTATTTACTGGGTTATACACACAGGAATAAGGGAAAATCAGGGCGACTTACTGCAGATACCAACACTGAGCTCTACTCATCCATAGGCCCGAGACAAGTCCCCAAAAGGACCCCCGAATCACTGCATAGTCTCCACATACCACTCGACACACTTATGCAAAGGTTCAAGCACATGCGTACAAGAGCCAACAACCCATCCCAGCATGTCCATAGCAACGGAGTTAGAGAAAACGTGCTACAACAAGACACAGTATTATTATTAGATGAGTATCCACTATTCGGATACTTTAGACCTGCTCCATATTTGGGTGCCCTTTGCATGCTGCCGACAAGCTCATGACCTGCGCTAGCAAACACTTGGCCTTTGGCCCCGTTTTGGTACACAAGTGGCAAACACTCGCTGAAGGGGTGTACCCAAATCCAGAGCCCGAAAGCAATATGGCATACCCGCATAAACATCGACTCGAGACAAGACATTGCGATTCAGGCAACTGCGTAGTACTTGGATGCTCAGCATCAGCTTTTCGGTTCGCAACACTGGGGGTGTCCAGTAACCCGCCTGCTGTTTTCAACACAGCCCATCATCGCGCTTGCGATACAGTATAGATATTGCCATCACACTCGGTCTATCTGTCTTGTGCTGCTGCTGGCACCGAAACTCTCAATGCACAGTTACTGGTGATAGTGGAACGTTGTTTCTGTGTGTACCCGAATTATGGCAGACCATCAGGTCACTCTTGGACCTATGGTCGTCATATCCGACTCCCACGTCGCAAGCTCCCGGGACATGGCCATGAACAACCGTACAAGGATACGGCGTGAGATGTCACATAAGTAGGATCGGACATGTGCCACCCCTCTCAAATTCGCCAACTCCGGCGGAATCCCAGCATCGAAGCAACACGTGGTCACGGTGACTCTGGGGCTTCTGAAATCGTGCCAATGTGCAGCTTGCCATCCTTGAATGTACCCTTCTCCTGCCTGCCATCGGCGTGAGCCAAATGTCCCTCGCCGTGAAACTTGCCCTTGACAAATAGGCCGTCGTACTTAGCACCAGTAGGCAGTATCAGGCGCCCCACGCCATGATACTGGCCCTGACGGAACTGGCCTGTGTACTGCTCGCCATAAGGCAACTTCTTGGTGCCCTGACCCTCGAACAACCCCTGCTCGAAAGTTCCTTGGTACTCCCCGCCGCTGGGCAGTTTCAGCCATCCTTGACCCTGAGGTTTGCCCTCGACGATGCCGCCCAGAAACCACATGCCGTCAGCTGACATACGAATCCCATGACCATTGTGCAAGTAGCCATTCTTGAACTACCCCGTGGACTTCTCGCCGCAAGCATGAAGTATTCCACCCTGGCCATGGAATCGACCACTTTCAAACTCCCCATCACAGACCGAGTTTCCGTTGGCCTCGGGAAAAGTCAAGCGCCCATGACCATGGTACTTGCCTTCCATAAACTCACCTTCATATTGGTGTTTCCCAGCCGAGTCCGTGTAGGTCAAGCGACCCTGGCCGTGGAAACGTCCCCCTTGTTGTTGTCCTACTGTGATGTACTATAGAGCATGCTATACTCTGATATTTATACTGTATACTATACCAGAGTGTCCTATACTATATCATCCTCCATTATCTATACGGTACTATACCATGCTATACGATACTGTACTGCAATGTATTGCAAAGTGATGTACTACATCATACCCTCCCGTGCCGCGAAGTACTGTACACTGCAATATGCAAAACTCGAGCAAACTACAGCACAACGTAGTATAATGCAAGAAATGTCGGTAACATACCGCAACATGTTAAACGCATTATACATGGACGCAAAATAGATACTTCAGTATAACGTAGCATTTTACAACCTAACATAACACAATGTAATGTGATAAAATAGAATATAGCAGACTACAGTAAAATAGAGTCAAAGCTGTATAATTAATTATACTCCAACATGAAAATGAGTTGTTCTGATACAGAAAAAGACAATGTGGCAGAATACAATGGCACCTAAATTGTATTTTGTTTGAGTTCCGCATACGAAGCGATGTAAGATAATGTAACGGCTCCAACGCGGAGGTCATGACCCCTTATAGTACATTCTATACATCGTATAAAATAGTGTAGCATATTTCAATATGGTAACGTGCATAAGTCGCAATTCAGTATAGTGCAAAATCATATCATATGTAACGACATATGATGACACCCAATGCCATGCAATATAACAAGATACCATACCATGCCATATCACACAGTGTAATATAATGAATATGCCAAAAGACATAGAAACATATCGCATAGTGTAGTGGAATATGACAGCTTACAGTACAATACGATATGATCTAGCAAAGTACAATATGAGATAATAACATAAGACAACATAAACCAATCTAGCATAAAATGATATGACAAAAGGTGTTACGCCACAATCAGATACTATAAAATACATGTAAATGTGCAATAAGACAGCATATTACATAACACAACAAAAATATAATGCACAGGTGTAGAACATGAACGAACATGCAGCATGACATGATGCAAGATAAGATAATATATGCTGAGATGAGAAAGCATAAGATTATTAGAATGTCATACTGAATACACTACGACAATACCATACCATGAAATATGATGTGACATGTCGCAGAACAAACGAAAGACTTATGGTACAGCATAACACAAGATGACATAACCTACAAAAAAAGACCAATGGAATACCCGAGTCTGTCCTGCATACTCATACTCTTTGCGAGGCTCCTCGATGAAGCTGTCATGATGGCCATGGGCATAATCCCTCGCCCCCACAGCCCTGTAAACCATGTTGACATAGGCCTTGGCACGATGTTCGTTCTGTGCTGCCATGAAACCGTTCCATTCCACAACGCCAAGATAGGTGTCACTAACGGAAGGGTCTCTCGGCCGATGAGTTTCAAGCATCCTCTTGGCAGCTGTGCGGCCGATATTTTCGTAGCCACCACCGGGGTTCAGGAGACGCGTTGTGCAGAGCGGAGCATAGACGCCGAGGCCCATATCTTGTTTCAACAAGGTCCCAAGATCCAATGGCAATGGAGCAGCACCAAGGTCAAGAAGCATCCTCACGGCGAAGGGCACACGGTCCCACATTTTCTGAATGAAACCCACATTGCCTGGCAATCGTGGCACAAGGTCATTGTTCCGCACGTAGTTGGTGCACCGACGCTCCATCCCTTGCAGAGCGTCGGCTTGCGCCAGCAGCACACCTGGGGCAGCTTCCTCTCTGTTCTCCCGATGAATCTGCTGATGACTTGTCGGACTGAACGGCTGCGGGGCTGCCACGGTGATGCACTGCAGCCCAGAAAGCAGCTTACTGACCTTGGGGTGCCTCCATAGCTTGTCGTCTGTGTAGGCCAGCAAGGCCGCTACTTGAGCTACCGCTCCGCCTAGGCTGTGGCCAGTAAAGAGGATGGTATCCAGTCCCGTGCCCGAGGCCTCTTCTAAGATGGCTGACCTCAGTCTGTTCACATACTCTGGGTATGTGGCCACTGCCTTCCAGCCAGCATGCACCCCTATGCCGATATCCTTGAACTTGTCATAGTCCGGCAAGGCACCAGCGTTGGCAATCCAGTCCTGCGCCGTTGTAGTCCCACGGAAAATCACGGCCAGAATTCGGTAAGATTCTTCCGCTCCTTGCAGGTCTACAAACAGACTGTCGCATCTCAAACTGGACGTCCCCGTGGGCTCGATGCGGGAGGCGAGCGTGTATGAGAGGTTGACTCTGGACTCATTGATGTCGAGCCAAGGTGGCAACTGATGCACTGAGGCGTCCCCATCATAGATCCACTCCGACAGCCGCGCTGCAAGGGCATGCAGAACAGCTACAACGACGGCCCTCATGGCACGATAAGGATGTAAGTCGCCACAAGGTGCGGAAAAGAGCAGGTTCAACTTGAGCCGGCAGCTGGACAAACACATACAAGTACTCCCCCTAATCACCGTCCTCACCATCATCACCACATCATCGTCGTCGCCACTGCCATCCCTTCGTCGTCCTCATCATGCTCATCTAACCGTCATCATGATCACTGTCACCCTGTGTAGACCCCACATGCTGCTACCAAAACCGATCTGCTCATCCTCACAATACACGCAGGAATGGCCAGCAGCTGAGACGGTCACCCCAAAGGACATGCTCCGGCACCGTATGGTGAATCGCTCGAAGGAGGGCAAAAGAAGCCTCAAACGGGGCACGGTGCGTAGAAACCGATAAGGATGTACATGAAGGGAGCCTTGAGTGTGCCTAAATACACGTAATTACGTATATGTATGTGTGTGTATGTATGTATGTAGGTATGTGGGTATGTAGGTATGTAGGTATGTAGGTAGGTATGTATGTATGTATGTGTCTATATATATATATATACATATATATATATGTATATATATACATATATATATATACTGATTGTGTTGTTACAGTATTATAATTATCATTATGATTGTTATTGTTGTTGTTATTGTTATCATAGATATTGTTCGTATCATGTTTATTGCTGGTAGTTAATGCATTTACATATACATATACGTGGTACCCCCCTTGAACTCCGACCCTCGTTTCGTATCGTAAATACCGCGTCAAACCAGCTTTTCCGGCAGGTCCGGATTCCGTATCTTTCAAAGACTACCAAGGCCAAACCCACATTTCAACAGAACGTGCTAGACAACTCGTTCAGGTTTTATTCTCTTAGGGAGATTCAACTGAACCAGTTCAACCATCTTGTAGGCAACTATGCGGCCAAACTTTTGAAAGTTGTGTTCTTTGGATTTCCCTAGGCCCTAGGCAAATTGGTTTTGGGGTGAAAAACCATCTTTTCTAGGAAAAAAATGGTTTTGGACCGGACAATCAGATTTTTCCTAGGAGAAAACCAGACAAAACAACAACAACAATTTTTGTGGAAAACCATACGGCCAAAATCCAACAAGATTGTTTTGTTATTTTCCCTAATTTAGTTTTTCATACGAAAACCATTTCTTTCTAGTGAAAAGCAAAAAAACATTTTGGACTTTGGCCGTATGGCTTCCCCAAAAATGTGTTTTGTGTGCTTCTTTGGGTTTTCCTAGGACAAATTTGGTTTTCCGGTCCAAGACTATCTTTTTTCCTAGGAAAAGATGGTTTCTCAACCCAAAAGCAACCTGTTCCTAGCAAACAGTGTGTATTTTGTTGTTTGCACGTGTTACGAGTTAGTGTTGCCAGCAAGGTTCCAGTGTCATACATATATATATATATACATATTATATATTGCTCTTACAGATTAAAAACAAATATAAGTATAAATGTATATGTGTATACATATATATATATAGACACAAAAAATATGCTTGTGTATATCGGTGCGCATCACTTTTAGGGTGCAGGCAACCCCAAAAAGTGCAGCTTGTAGGAATCCCCTGCTAGAGCCTCGGGGCGAGGTCCGACATATCAGGGCCTCGATGTAGATCGCAGTGAGGATGACTGTAATGTAGAATACAGTAGAATACAAAGCAACAGAGGCGTTTAAATAGTATATTCCAAAGCATAACCTGCGGGCTTGTGGTTGAGGCTTGCATGCCCAGAATTCCTTCGCAGGGGGCCGAAGATCCACATGGCAGTATCTCCGGGTTTGGGATTTACGGCTTGGGGCTTTAGGTGCCATGTTTCAGGAGGAAGCGATTGTACTGAAGACAGGGCGCTCTACTGGTAGACGGGCTTCTCATTCACAGAATGCCTGAGAAGCCTCAATCGAGTTATGCCTCCAATTCTCAGAAGATACGAGCCCCGCACGCCTATGCTACTCATGCAAGCAAAACAAACCCCAAATCTGCGAATCCCTACATCCAAGACCCCAAACCGGATCAAAGCATTGTTCACCAAGTGTTGGTTCGACCTCTTGGGGCATCTTTCGCTCTGCTCATCGACCACGGAGCTGGACTTCAAAAGTCGGAGCGCAAGCTCCCTCAAGCCGCCTGCTTCACAGGCGCGCAGCGCCGCTTTGTAGCTGGCCAAATCTGGGGTGACTTTGGCCAAGGGCATTGACTCGAAGAGTTGCAGGGCAAGCCTGGGTTGTAGTTGAAGGGCCTACCAAAATTAATGTATGAATCGGAACAAGACCTTTAACATATTTAGTCTTGAGATTGTGATATGTGGGAAATCAAAAGCGTGCCAAAGTACAACCTGGTCACTGCCATTGCCTGCCTTGCTCAAAGGAGCTGATGGTTCCATTGTAGGTCGTGCTGTTCGGGGCGAGCCTCCTTCCCGGCATTGCAGCGAAGAGCGATAGTGCCACTTGCCAGTGCCCACCGGCTTCACAGGAGCTAATCGCAGCACTGTAGCTTATTACATTGGCCATGATGTTCGCTTCCGGCATAGAGTGCAGAACATTCAGCGCCAGTGGCCACTGTTCCCCCCTCGCACATGCACTGATGGTTGCGTTGTATGCAATGGCATCTGGAGCAAGCTTAGCTTGCGGTAATGAACCGAAGAGATGAAGTGCTGCGGGCCATTGGTGGCCCTTCTCGCAAGCACTGATCGCTGCACTGTAGCTCACGACGCTCGGGGTGACCGTAGCCTTCGACATACTACCTAGCAGGCACAAGGCAACTTGCCACTGCCCGCTCTTCTCACAGGCACTGATGCTAGCACTGTATGTAACGATGTTCGGCTGAAGTTTGGCTCTTGGCATGGCGCTCAGCAGCTGCAAGGCATGCTGCCACTGAACACCCTTCTCACAGGCACTGATCAGAGCGTTGTAGAGGATGCGGTCTGGTGCAATGGATTGTGGCATACTGCGAAAGAGCTGCAAAGCAGCTTTCCACTGCCCAACTTTTTCGCATGCGCTGATGGTGGCACTGTACGTGATCAGGTTTGGAGCAACCTTTGGTCGAGGCATGGAATGAAAGATGTCCAGCGCCAGTTGCCAGTGTCCCGCTTTTTCGCAAGAGCTGATTGTTGCGTTGTAGCTGGCTGTGTTTCGCGCAATCTTCGCCTTGGGCATGGATGTGAACAGCTCCAAGGCCCACTGCCACTGCCTGCCCTTCTCGCAGGCACTTATCGTCGCATTGTAGCTGAGGACGTGGAGCGTTAGCTGGTGCCTTGAGATGGACTGAAAGACTTCCAGAGCTTTCTGCCACCACTTGGCTTCAGCACACGCTGCAATCGTGGTGACAAAGTGCATGGGGCTCAGCTTCATATTGTCTTCCTGAACAAGGTCCAAGATGTGACATGCCAGATCGGCACGGTTCTGAAACTTGAGTTCCTGTAGAATCTGGACTAAAGCACCCGGGCTTCGGCAATAGGCTTGCAACTGCGGGGCAAGTGCTTGTCGTACCTGGTCCCTTTTCGGGAGCTTCTGAAGCTGAAGCAGGCGCTGCATCCATGCAGTGATTTCCTCTAGTAGCTCTATGACTCCTGTCTGCATGTCGGCCCTTTCTGGGATCCTTCTTCCGACTGACTCTTGTTTTCAACAGGCATGCAAATTAGAAATCGGCACACATCTCATGCTTGAGCCATAGAGCTGCTGGGCGAGATGCAGGTTCTTGCTGAAGGTGCATTTGCTGCTTCACCAACGCACAGCAATGGTGTTCTGATGAATCTCCGACGGAGTAAGTCCTGCACCGAAGCACGCAATAAACGAATGAGAGCCGTGCTGTCAAGACCAATGATCACACCAACACCATGGCAATGGAACTAAAGACAATGAACACATCAGCGACGTCGCGCAGAACAACTGCATCAGCAGCAGGAAAAGTCAGGGCAGCAGCAGCAGCAGCACTGAAACAGGATTAGGCCAACTCATAACCAGAACAGTAATGATGGTGACAAACATCATAATTACAAAGAATGAGAGTGATAATCAGAATCGTCATAGGCGTCATAGGATGATTACATGTACACATATCATCGACCCGAGGATTCCATGCATACATACATACACACATACATACATACAAAACACTGGCTCTAAGGCTCCACCGAACGGGGAGTAGCCCTACATTATAACCTAGCCCATCAGAGCCCCCAGGACAAAGACACCGGGCCTTGAAAGCAGGGCTGAGGCGTGGAGTAGTTCGAAGGCTTGGGATTGGGAGCTTGGGCTCCCTCGAAGCAGTGGAGCCCCGGCGGACCTGTGTTTGTCGGCGTTCGTTGCTATCTGTTTTTCAGTCTTATGTGAAGGGTTTAGGATTTAGGGTTTAAGTGTTCCTTTGTTTGAGGGGCAGGGGGATAGCTTTGGGTCTAGGATTGTGCCTTTTGTTTCGGAGGCTGGGGAGTGGTTTGGGTGGGTCTTGTTCTGGGAATTCGATACAAGGAACCAAGGCCTGCAAGGACGCAGGATCATACGGGATTTAGGCTTGGAGCTGGGGCCATGGGCATTGAGTCTTAGGCTCCATCTCTTTAGAGTGCGGTGAACGCTTAAACAAAAGTGATCGAGTTGGCACAGGCACTTCTGCTTTGGCGGCCTACAGATTCAGGTGGGCAACTAAAGTAAGGTTTGTCAGTGAATTGGGCTCCAGGAAAGAGGACACTCAGAGATCACATACATTGAAAGTTCTGTGGGGTTTTTTCTCTTGCGAAGCGAATAGGACAATACATTGGCTAGAACAGTCCCACTGGAGAGGAGGACACTGCGACTGCCAAATCTAGTTCTGAAAGGTTGAGTGGAAGTGGCATCATTCACTATATCCGAAGATTTCCAGCACATACACAGCTCTTAGCTTCGGAGGATAAGTTTGTAAGTGAAACCATTTGGTTCTTTAGTAAGTACTAGTATCCCTCGAGTAGAAACCAGAATGAGTGCACCAATTCTCCTTCCTAAAACCCTAAACCTGAAACTTGAATCGCTCAACACCCAAACCCTGCGCAAGCAGAAATCCACAGCCTTCGTCCCTAAGCCCGAAGACCTAAATCCCTACACCGGCAAAATCTCTAAAGCCCTAAATTCCTACACCCTCAAAACTTCTAAGCTCCAAACCTCTCAGCTCTTAACAAAACAAGTCTCTCCGGGCACAGGGCAAGGTTTCGGCTTGCGACGGTCCAGGTAGAGCCTATTGTGAGGGTCTGGGACTGTGGAGTTTAAGGCTTCGGACCTGGAGTCTGAGATCTCAGGGAGCAGGGGCCTGTGATGCCGAAGCTGTTCAGTTCTGATGCTGGGCATCATAGGAGCATGGTGCCGCGCTAGCCACATCTTCGCTGCCGCAATTTCCGCTACAGTTCATCATTACAGCGAGCCCTAGATAACTTTATTGAGGCAACTCAACGATCGCCGGAACAGGCACGGTTGATCGATACTGGCCCGAACCAAGCTTTGCTTGAAGGTGAAACTTTTCAGGGCGGTTTCCCTCGACGGGTGCAGTCGTCTGCAGCTTCTTCCTATTTCCATCATTCAGGCTAACATGAACCACAAAGGCTGTGAACTATGCCATTACGAATGAAGGAAGATCCATGCAGTACGTCAGCTTGCTGAGATGACGGCGTGCTGCGCGAGAGCCGCGTTGCGACGCCTTCTTCACCTTGCACATAACTTCCTCTGTTGATAGAGCTTTGCTAGGCAAACGATAAGCGCTCCTTGTAAACATGTGCATCGTGCGCTTTGTCAGTGTCAGAGTCCGCCGGACAGTCTTTTTTCAGCACAGCAGCTTCGTACAAAAACATCTTTCGAAATCTAATGTGAGATGACTCTAGAATTCCACTCTATCACCATAAACCGCCCAACATCGCCTCATATCGAGCGAACTAAGCTTCCCACAGTAGAAACCGGCAGGGCACCGTTTGTAAGGCACCACCAATCCTGCCATGCGTTGGGCAGAGGAAACCATGCTAGGATCCTTAAAATTCCATGTTGACCTACCGGAGATGACGACTTCCCGCACGAGTTTTGCTCTTCAGCTACTTCTGGAGCTTAAAGGGTTGGAGAGTGGCTTCGAGGCATATTCATGACGGCAGTATGCAGGCGCAGCTTCAACATTTTAAGTCTCCTAGCATTATAAAGTTTCATTTGCCATCATAGTTGTATAGGCAATTTCAGCCATACATTTGGATAGTGTAATGATCATCACAACAGTAGCTGATGATGGCAAGACTACCGACAAAACACACGTAGGTGCCCCGAGCATTTGCCCCCTTATGCCCCCCTATACTGAAAGGACACCGAGAAGGGGGACCCCTTGAATCTGATGAAAGTCCCACCTGGCTCGTCGCAGACCCATCCTCTCCGGCAGCCAATGGGCTGGAACATACGAGAGCGCGGGCCTGGGAAATAGAGGGTCAGAGCGAGCTAGGGCTTCAGAGTTTGGACTTTGTTTAGCTGCTGATTCCTCACAAACCTGAGCCGAGGCAAAGGCACCAGAAGCCGATAGGGCACAGCTGGCACTGAACCTTCCGGCTCAGCCGCGTAGGCTGTTTTTCAGTTGCGGATTGACGGCTTTTGGTTGCAAACCCGCCTGACGCCTGTAGGGCATGAAGCTGCCTGAGAGATCGAAGCAGCACAGGAGTCGGGAGAGAAAGGCTCAGACATCTACAAGCTTAGACAAAACGTTCTTGCAAAGGGTGTGAGTTGCGACAGCTCGCGCAGGCTTGTGCATAGCTACTGCATTAGACACTTTAAGGTGTTATCTGTCCAGCAGGTACGCCATGCCCTTTCTTTGTATGCCCTCGTGCGCCTGGTGGACATGGGGTCGGCACACCTCGGCAATGAATCAAACGCCTCAATCGCCAGCCGACCTTCTTGGACCACGATCAGCTGAGTCGGCTGCTCATCCCGGCACTCTCACAGAAGTGTCCAGCGGGGCACGGCAGCAGCCGGAAGGTGTACCTTCGAAGAGAGTGTCGGAGGGGGCTGTGGGTTCCCAGCGTGCTTCTGTTTGGCACTGGCTCTGCAGCCAAGCATGGAACAATAACACAGACTTGCAGTACTCTGCATTTCTTGCGCGCATGGTGTGCAAATGGCTCAGGGCAGAGCTCATTGAAGGCTCTGTGCTGGCAGTAGTGGCCAATGGGGCACTCACCTCGAGACATGTACTGCAACTGGGCAAGACACTTCCTGCAACATTCGCCCCTGTTCCAGAAAACCCATAATAACCCAACAATAATCCAACAACAATATTAATAACACTAGGAATAATCGCAAGACAAATGAAGAGTTAAGACAATGTTAGTAATATAATCAGAAGACTGCCAGCCGCTGGCTCGAGGGACATTGATGCTTATGCGATCGCAAACTGAGCAAATTCGATCTGCTGGCTTGCGTTCGCTGCAAAACCATGCTACACCAATCTACTGTCTACTACTGCTGTACATACCTCAACCATTGTGTCACACTTCCTTCAAAAGTCCCCGAAGCCCCAGGAAGCCTTTTGGAAGTTCTGGATTTGAAAACGGCTTCTGCTCTGGACGGGCCCCGGCCCAAGAATCGGAAAGACAAGCTGGTGCGCGACCTTCGCTTCTCGAGAGGCTCCAAGGGCGTGTCATGACGATCGATGATTGTGTTACTGCTGGTACTGGAACTAGATTGTCGGCAACTACTAGAGATCATACCAACGCTGACCCCCCCCCCCAAAGAACAAAAAGCAAGTCCAAAATCCGAAGCTCGAGTTTGCAAACTCGAGAAGTCGATTTTGAGGCTTCATAAGATGATCCTGCATGACGAAAGTGCTACAAATACCGAGTAAAGTGGATGTTGTCTCAACATGGGCAAGTGTAGTTGGTGGCGGGGTGCCACGTAGTAGAACCAGTACTGCTAGTACTACGGGCACTGCCACTAACTAGTACTGCTACTCCTCCTCCTCCCACCACCACGACTACTACTACTACTACTACTACTACTAGTACTACTACTACTACTCCTACTCCT
>CAJNJA010024709.1:0-10402 GCA_905231915.1 Symbiodinium necroappetens | reverse complement strand
CCAACCGACCGACCGACCGACCTACCGCTACTGCTACTACCTACTGCTACTGCGACTGCGACTGCCCCCATTGCTACTGCTTCTGCTGCTGCTGCTGCTGCTGCTACTGCTAGTGCTGCTACTGCCTGTCTTCACAGCCTGGGCTGTAAGTGTCAACAAGCAGGGCGAGAAATAGAAGCCACTACCCCCACCTCCTCTGCAAGAAGTAAGCATGACATGTGCGAAATGCCCGCTGTAAGTTTCCAGCCAGTCACGGTTGTTCAAGGTCACGCGTAGTGTTGCATACCCCAGTGCCTGACAAGAGGAAGAGGCGCGCTGCAGCCACAACTACTGAGTGCAAGTATTCTTGACATCCATCGACTTCCCTGAAGTTGCTCTGACCATGTCGCAACATAGACTACTCCACGGCAATGGGCTCACCGAATATCCAACTCGGCATAGGAATCCAAAATCATAAATCCGAATCCCAACCCCGAAGTCAAGCCATTGGAGAAGTCAGCCTTGCTGGACCTTACTGCCAGCATGTTCGGAACCTGCCGTGGGCTTGTGAGAGGTTCGGGGCCTATGGTTGTGGCTTCAGGTTTGCACTACAGGGATTCTCGAAACATGCGCAACGCAGCGTCGCAGGACTTGAAAAGCACGGCACACAAACATGTCATGGCTGTTGCATTTCCAGCAAATATGCCTGTGTGACGTTGCACCAGTACACAGCAACAGAGCATGCAGCTCCGACGGGATTCCATCTGACAGCCCTGCCTCGCACATGATCTGTGTGGAAGAAACGAAGACCACGGAAGGAGAGCCTCATACATCTGATGCAGCCACGCCCAGAATCGAAAAAAGATCTCAGCGTTGGCTCCGGGCCGATCCGTTCGAAGGAGCAATTGAGACCAGTGGAGTTCAGGAAGCCGTAGCCAAAGACCTTAGTACAACGTAGACTACTGTAGACACGCTCAGAAAGCTGATCACCTTCAGGACCAGAATAACTTGACAATAACAGCATCCCTATCTTCCTTGTCCAATATTGCCAAGGTGGGGGAACTGTGACACAGACTGAGACGAAGCCACCACCATAGGTCATTCCGACCTGCGCTGCCACAAGCAAGCTCTGACGAGAGCATGCAGATGAAAGTGTAGGAGGCTTCATTGTCTGAGCCTGCAAAGGGTAGGCTACGAAAAGTCCAGCAGGGGCTGTTGCACATGCTTCAAGATACCATCGTTTCTTGCCAGCGTGGCCGAGACCAGTCTCAGCCCGAAAGGGCTACAACCCCTTTCCCCGTTTTATTAAACACCCCCCTAAGAATCAACACACAGGGGGGCGAATCCTCCCGAAATCATCCCTGCCCTTTAAAACCTGATCTGAAATACGGGGGAAGGTTTCGAGGCTCCAAATGCTCTTAGAGCACAGTAAGAGCGAGAGCTGGAGCAATAACAGGAGTTAGAACAAGAGCAGGAGCAAAAGCGGGAGCAGCAGCAAAAGCAAAGCAAAAACAAGAGCGGGAGGAAAAGCAGGAGCAAAGGCGGGAGCAACCGCAAGAGCAGGAGCCGGCGCAAGAGACAGGAGCAAAAGCCAGGGCGCGGGAGCAGAAGCCAGAAGGAGCAAGAGCACGACCTCTAACAGTGGCAGTAGAGATAAAAATACCCCCTAATAATGGAAACACTTTCCGAGTTTGTCTTGAAGGGGGGGGGGGGCGGGAAGAGATTAGGCTAAAGGGATTACACAAGGACAACGCTGGGGATCTTTTCGCCGCTGTGGATGTATGCGACAGTGCTGTAGCTCCGGGCCGACATGCGTATAAGTACAGTTTGGAGGTGTCAAGAAACTTACTGTACAGTCTGGGAAGAAAAAGACATTCACAAGCCAGGAACCCGAATCCAACATAGGCACCGGATCGCAGTTCCCATGTGATTTCCCTTGCCCTTCTGTTTCATCCCCCTTAAGCAACACCCGCAATCCTTAAACCTCAACATCCCGCTTTTCTGAGCGCTGAATCACTCACAGGCCGGGGCGCCCCTTCAGGGCAGGCCCTACTTGAGCGACGCAGGAACCCCTGCTTGAAAGAGCCATCATGGGCCGTGAGTTGAAAACCGCCACTCTTGAAGAAACTCAGAAGTGACTCTCACGGCTCACGGCATGAAGAAGGCAAAGACTGGGAAGTCCAACTTATCGAGCACGCTGCGCTCCCAGCGGCAGCCTTGCCCCAGAGGCAGCTTTGTCCTCTCGTGGATGGGTGCCTTCCTTGCAAACTTAGAGCCATCAGAAATGGTAATATCGCCTTCGCCCCAACCAGACGGGAGACCATCAGGACAGTTCTTGAAGCGTTCCCTTGGGTGCGGTTAGCATCGAAGGTGCAAATCGCGAAGATAGACACGTTAGGGGGGACCTCTAAGATATACATAAGTCTCAAATAACAACAAATATAAATATATTTATACATATATATATGTCTTATCATTGCTCGGTGTTATCAGGATCTGCAAGGCACTACTGTACAAAGCCTTTGGTACAAACACCTCGTTTCCCGGCAAAATCCTCCAAAGCTTCTCTTAGACACCATACACACTACGACAATTAAATAAGAATAATAAGAACCACAATGGCGATAAGAAAATATCAACAAGTGTATTAAGTTATATACACTGTGACTTCTATAAAATTCCAAACAGTTGTTATAAGACCTGGAGTTTGAGACAAAGGACGCTACAACACAACACAATAGGAACCTTAGAGAACCCACATATCCCCAGGTCATCCTCAAACGGGGACCCCTTGATCCCTAGGCCCCTAGGGCCTACATCCTCCCTGGGTTTCCTGTTCCCCGCCCTTTTCGGGAAAGCAGAGGAGGAGCAGGCCTTTTCGTACTCGCCCTACAGCTCCAATTACGTCTAAATTCCCCAAAGGAACCCCAACCCTAAACCGCAGCGAAGGAACTGTTGTAACCCGAATTTGTCTGCCTGCGCATCGCTGAGCTCCGAGGAGCCAGCACTATATCTTGACACCCACTCCTCAGTGCGTGCAGCTCAGAAACCTCAAACAGGATAAGGCTTTGAGATTAGGGTTTCGGTTGCAGGGTCTAGGATTTAGAGTTACTGGGGTTTGGGGTTTGGAGATTTCAGGAAACGTAGCGTCAGTACCACTACCTGGCAGTTTCAGGCATCTCTTCTTCTTCTGCTGATCCACAAGCCATACAAGAAACATTGAATGCCTATACACAATGGCATTTCCACGTTGGCATTCCAACTCAACAGACCCGCGCAACTTAGATATTTCTATGCGGCACAACTTCGGCGCCGAGAGTCCGGAGTAAAAATGTTAGAGACAGCGCAGCAAATCACAGCGCCCTGGGCATGCTGGCGCTTCACTTCCCGAAGCCAATGGCAGCACCAGCCTTGCTCAAGTGATGCCACATGATGCCACCCTACTGTAATCTGGGTTTATCGAATGATTGGGTGCGGAAATCGGAATGCAGCAGTGAAAACAACTGTCACGGCTGGCTGCTGGACAAGTGGCACTTGTATTTGCCGCCTTCTGTTGGAGCAAACTTTGTGCTTCGCGACTCCACCACCGAATTCCACATGTGGTGTCGACATCCTGCACCTGCGTAGTGTTACTGTTGAAGCAGGAAATGCCGGGTAGCATCCGATTGCATACCTTTACCAAATCTGGGTTATATACATATACGGGTTGTATAAAGATCCCAAGACAAAGACCTCACCTTGAGCCATTACCGGGAATCCTAGAGACTCGATGTCTAAACCCTAAGAACTGCAGTAACCAAAAAACCCAAACCCTAAACCCCAAAAGCCCTACAGATCCCTCAATGCTGAAACCCTTATCCCTCGGGATCCTAGAAGCCCCACCTGGCATGGGAACCTCGTCGCGACCGCACTCGTCACTGGGATGCAACCAGTTCCCATCGTCGTTGGCAAATCCGAAGACGGGCTCGTCTCCAAACCAAACGGTGGCCGCACCTGAATGACGGGGTTTGGAGGTTTGGGCATAGGAGTTCATAGTTTCATAGAAAGGAGAGCATTTAGGGCTTGCGGGGAAAATGTGTACCAGTAGGGTTCAATTGATGCTGGTCTTGTTCCATCATCTTTTCCATGTCGGTCTCCCTTATCGTAGCTACTGCACACAGAATGGAGGCTGCACTGGCAATCTGAATTATCTTTTCGATAATAATGACACTTTTTTGCAGAAGTGCGTTCACTGGCTCTGTTGTCAGCTTCCAAATCAAGCGTTTGCTGCCGACAAGGGTTTAGGGGTTCAGGGGTACTTGTAGGGTGTAGGGTTTAGGGTATTTTTCGGTATAGCTGACCAAGTTAAAGAATGAAACGGACAAGACCATGGAAAATCAAACGTAAACTGCCAGTAGATGATACGACGATTTGAGTAGTGATTTGGAGGTTTCTCAATATGAGGGTTGCTGTAGTAAGGGCCTTGGGCATATACTCTATGGGCCCCAGCGATGTATAGGGAGCATATCTGAGAGGACCCTGGACGGAAGACAGACATTCTCGGTCATTGGGGTATGGGCTGGTTCATGCGCGAAAAACTGGGAAGTTCGAGACGGCTCAAGCACTTGTTGAGAACAAATGCAGCCGGGTCACCACCCCGGCCTTCCGCCCTCAGCCTCTCCATCACTTGCTTGTAGGCATGTCCTGCAGCCAAGCAGAATCCATTCTTCAGCAATGATACGGATATACAGATACATTTTTGTTTTGTGTGTGTGTGTGCATTTACAGAAGGGAACCCATACGAATAGAGGTAGTTCCAAAGGAAATCTCAGAGCATAGGAAGAGAACAGCGAAACTACCTTTTCCCTTCATGTTGGTACAGGACATGGAATCGAATTACTTAGCCTCCAGGTACCGAAGCGCCAGTGGCCACAAAGGCGTGGCGCATGCGCTGGAAGCAGGTCAGGCTGTTGTACCATGTGAAGACCAAGCCGCTGCCGGCAGCCTTAGCGATGGCTGCATTTTCCTGGATAAACTTCGGCGACCAGGTGAGGAGCCACGAAGCTTTGGTGGCCTTGACCAAGTCCAGCATGAATGGAGGGTTGAATAAAACCTTTTTGGAGGCGACCCGGGCAGCAAAGCCATTCTCGCGCACGGCAGCAAGCACAATGTCCATTTCCATCTTCAGCTCCTCTGTCGCATACTGCAAGGCCAGACCATCGTTCTGCACAGCTGCCAGGACCACTTCTCGGTCGCTCTTGAAGTCATCGGAAGCATGTTTCAAGGCAAAGCCATTCTGGCGCAAGGCCGCTAGGACCACCCCTCTGTCGCGCTTTAAATCATCGGCCGCAAACTCCAAGGCAGTTCCGCACTTCTGCACTGCCGCCAGCACCACCTCTTTGTCTCGCTTCAGCTCCTCTGCGGCATGCTCTAAGGCAATGCCGCTCTTCTGCACAGCTCCAAGCACGAGCTTTTTGTCAAGTTTCAGCTCCTGTGCCACATATTCCAAGCCCAGGCCGCTCTTCCGCATAGCTGCGGCCACCACCTCTCTGTCGCCCCGCAGTCTCTGGCATGCATACTTCAAGGCGAAGTAACTGGCCTGGACAGCTTCTAGCACAAACAGCTTGTCTGCCTTCAGCTCTTGGGCAGCATGTTCCAAGGCAAAGCCGTTCGTCTGCACAGCTGCCAAAACCACCTGCTTATCGACTTTCAACTCTTGCGCCACATGTCCAAGGGCGCCGCCGTCGATGTTCTTCTGCACAGCTGTCAGAACAAACCCTTTGTCAGTCTTCAGCTCCTGTGTAGCATGCAGCATGGCCTGGCCATTCTGCTGCACAGCTGCCAAAACCACCTCTCTGTCACCCTGCAGCTTCGCCGCTGCATGCTCCAGTGCAAGGCCACTCTTCTGAACCGCTTCCAACACAAACCCCTTGTCAGTCTTCAGCCCCTGCGCCGCATGCAACAGGGCAGGGCCATTGGTCTGCACAGCTGCCAGGACAACTTCTCTGTCGCTCTTCAACTCATCGGCAGCATGCTCCAATGCGCGGCCGCTCTGTTTTACTGCTGCGCAAACCACTTCTTTGTCCAGCTTCAACTCCTTTGCAGCATGTTCTAGCACGCCGCCGTTCTTTTGCACAGCTGCCAGCACCATGTCCTTGTCCTCCCTCCGCTCCTTTGTCGCAAACTTCAAGGCCAACCCATGGTTCTGCACAGCCGCCAGGACCACGTCTCTGTCGCTCTTCAAATCCTCGGCAGCATGCTGCAAGGCGAGGCCGCTCTGCCGCACCGCTGCCAAAACCACCTCTTTATCCTCCTTCAACTCCTTGGCCAAATATTCGAGGGCGCTGCCCTTGATCTGCACAGCTGCTAATGCTTTTTGCCGCTTCGATTCCTCGGTAGCATGACATGCTGGAGTTTTACTTTTCGCCCAACAGTATCACCCGCTGCAGACACACCGTCCGTAGCTAAGAGTAAGCACTTGCAATTCTGATTTTTAAGTCCGTGATGATATTTCCTGTGAAATGCCTTTCGCACGCATGTGTGGAACTTCACGGAAACTTGCGCCCCAACGGAGAGGGTGGGCGAAAGCTCACAAACCGGGGGCAAGCTGCGCGGGGGCGGAAGAGGACGGAGATGGGCGATATTCCTTTTTCACTTGCCACTACACGGTAACCTCTCCCTCCCCCCCGAACACCAGGCATCATAAGCATCATTGGGGTCCCGTTTCTCCAAAAAGGCGTCTCCCCTGGAGTCCCGCGGGCAGCCCTCCCTCCCGACGACCCCGAGCTGATCAGCAAAGCTGGGAGTCAAACGAAAGCTCTTGCCTCCACTCCACGGAGGGAGCTTTCGTAGCAATATACAATTGTATCATACACAATATGCAATATAAGATATGTAGTATGTACGATACAATACACACTATATTACTCCATATATATATATATATATTAATATGTACATATATACTATTAGTTTATGTGGGTATGTATATGTTATATGTATGTGAGTATGCAAGTATGTAAGTATGTAAGTATGCACGTATGTCTCTGTATCAAAAATGCAGAGGCAACCTAGAAACTAGTGCAGCTTTGAGGCCGTAGTCTCCAGCGCAGTATCTGGTAACATCTAGCTCATCTGATGACGACTTACCATCTGCCATGGCGCAAACTCGCTTCCATTACGATGGGATCTTTTCGTCAGAAAACACACAGGAGAATCCCGACGCGAAAGACTCTGATGCGAGCTCAGAAGCTCCATGCACAGTAAAAATGGGCGAGAAGACAATGCGAAGACACGGAGAAACTATTGACGAATAGTTGATGGTCTTAGTCTGTGCACACTGGATGCGAGGCTCATGTCAACTTCTTCACATGCATACAGCAGGAGAAGACATAGCCACTCTGACTGTCATCACGCTTGCTCATTCATGGACTAGACCATGCTCTGGTCGTTAATGAAGCTCCGTTGCAATTGAAGAGGCTGCAGATGCATTAAACGTCAGAGCGGAATTCTCTAGCAACAGCCAATCAACGTCTCCTCATTGAAGCCCCCATGCCCCAAGGACTACCTGCATCTCGCCCATGCCCATACAAGTCTTCAAGTAGCTTTTTACCTTACTGGGAAAGACTTCTCGCAGATTCTAGCAATTCGCCGATATGTTCTGCTGACGAGTTCAGGGTCAGAGCACTCTACATGGCCGGCTATAGAAAGGGTTCTGGTGCTGTTTGTTGACGGTGTTACACCATAATTCGCATGGTGTCTTCGTGCACAACAGATCTCCCTAGTACCATCCGCAAGGCAACCCTAGCCTGTTGCAAACAAGACCGAGTGAAAGGCTTCGGAATCACCCAACATCCCACAAAGATCCAACTCTCACGCTTGCGTGGCTCTGGGATGATGCTGCCTCGGGGTCGACATTTCGGAGCCTCACAGGGCTATGCAAGGCAGGCACTTTGCTCAGATCGACTCCGCCCTCTATAGACTGGATCGGACCATACAGCTGTTGGCCATACAGGGCTCTAAACCACTCCGCCGTGAACGATACCGTCTGCCTGAGAGTCTCACAAAAAAGCGGTTGAGTTCCGAACAGGATACTCTCATGGAAAGTAAAGTAGGCCATGCTCTTTGGCACGTCGAAGGCCTCAACTTCGCAGAAGAGGGCTGCCTCGTGGACGTCGCTTGGTGGCTACAAAAACTCCACTGAGAGACTGGCGTCTTCATCCTGATCCCACTCGAGAATGCCTGTGGGCCAGGCTGCTCGTCCCAAGAGACAAGCCCCAAACCCGAAGCCCTGAACAAACACAACGGAAGCCTTAGAAGCCAGACTGGCGCCTTCCGGCGCATAGTTTTGCCCGTTGTTTGAGATGTACAGCGGCCTTGGAGTGGGAAATTTCGATCGATATAATCTTTACTAGTCGCGGAGTCAGCAATACCAGAGGTTACTAGTGACTATAGTACTTAGCATTGGCATCCGGATTGGTTTGCACTGGAAAAAGCGGATTCGGTGGCACGATGAGCTATTGTCGCCGCCAATCTCTGATGGCTTGCCCGTCATCGTGTGTCACTTTTCTCTCGCACGATGTCTGAGGTGCCAGCACCCGGGTCATGTCCGTATGAACCGACAGCTTTGGCAGCTCCACAACCGCCTCAGCCGTGAAAGGATCGAAGAGGTCGCTGAAAGGGCTTGGACTTAGGGGTCAGCCTGAAACCTGGCAATGCTTCGTGCTCATGATTAGAATCCCAGGGATGGTGAGTTGGTCTGACTTACTTGGGTGCAGTAGCTTGCCACGAAGTGGGGAAACCCAAAAGAGTCCAGAATTTGGGACGAGCCCCACAAGCTTCTGCTAATAATGTGCAATAAATAACCCTGGACTCTCAACCATTAATGCCACATAGACTGCCGAACCCAGCACACCCTGATCTTGATTGCAACACCACCCCCTTCTGCCGGGCACCTCTGTATCGGTTGATGCCAAAGCCGTTTGAACCAGATTCTGGCCGTCCGCTTGGATGGACACCTCGGCACATCAGGGCTTTACCGGTTTGCGCAGTTCGCATTTCACCCCAAGCCCTCAACCCTCAACCCTGCACCCCGAAACCGCTTTATTTTTCAGAGAATAGGGAATTTAGGAGCTCACATGGTGACGTCGCACTGTGGGCCCCGGGCACCGCCGAAGCGCACCGTCAGGTAGTTGGTGCTGATGAACCCCTCGCCTCGAGCAAGCAAGGATGCAGGGAGCTGAGAGTTCGGGTTTAGGGGGCCCATACTAGCACCCTTGCAAGCGATGGATATTAGATTAGACTTGTGACTGAAATCATAGAGGAGCTCTTTTGCACAGCTTCCTTCATGGAGCCCAGCCCCGCAAGCACCCTTCCACCCTGAAGGCTCCAGGGCACGTGAATCTCCAACTTGAGAAACTTATAAACTGCCAAACCCTGATGACCTGTGACTGTTTAAAAATCAGACTAGCCCTCTAAGCCGTAAGACCCTAACCCACAATCCCTCAGCTCCCAAGTTCGACGAAAGTCCCCGCCTATCAGCCGGATACTCAAACTCCGGTGACTCGGGCCAAGTGGTGGGTCCACTTGCAGAATCCTCCCGTAGATGTCTGCGCTTTGTGTGCGTGCGTGCGTGCGTGCGTGCGTGCGTGAGTGAGTGAGTGAGTGAGCGAGTCAAGTGAATGGTTAGTGAGTGTGAGTGTGTGTGTGTGTGACTGAGTGTGTGTGCGAGGAGAGAGAGTGTGTGTGAGTGCGTGTGAGAGCGAGAGAGCGCGAGAGAGAGAGAGAGAGACAGAGAGTTATATAGTGTCTTTGCGCGTGCAGGATTTATTCCCGGTACATAGGGGTTTCGGAGTCAGTGTTCAACTAGCTTGCTGTTGGGCTCGCAGCATGGCGTTTACGGCATGCAATAGGCTGGCGTGTAAAGAGAGAACAGGAATCAACAAGAACAGCACTACAGAAATAGCTGTTATCCATTGGAGAAGCCGGAAGTCAGGGGGGCTTTTCAGGGTTCAGGTCCTAACCGTGCCGCTGCGCTGCCTGGAGCCCAGGGCCTGAACAGCTGAACGTGCAGGCAGCAGCAGTCGGGATATCAGGGGTTTTCAACGAAATTCGACAGCCGGCAGAACTCAAAATGGAAAATCACACTCCGAACTCCTAAGCACAATCACCCTCCAAGCACCGATCAACCCCTTCTTCCCAGACCTTCGAGCGAAACTCTCAAGCCGCAATTCCCGAATCCCTTGATGCCATCGCCGTCCTCGGATTCGTGTAGTACAAGAACTTCTGGGAGCCCTTGCGCAAGGACATCATCATCATCATCATCACCGTCATCGCCCACAGAATTGTCATCGTCATTATGCCATCGACGTCGTCGTCATCATCATCTTCTTCGTCGTCATCACCATCTCTGTCACCATCATCATCTTCTTCTACTACTACTACT
>CAJNJA010024698.1:11428-32598 GCA_905231915.1 Symbiodinium necroappetens | reverse complement strand
AAACCTCAACCCCAAACCCTGAACCCTAAACCCCACCCGCTAAGCCTTAACCCAAAACCCCAAACCTCAACCCGGAACCCTAAACCCCAATCCCTACCTACCCTAGCTTTGCCCGGTGGCTGCACTTCGGCCCGGCCGGGCAGGGGCCGCGGTTCCCGACAAGATACCTTTCTAGTTTAAAGTTTAGGGCCCAGGGTTTTGGGGTTTTGGGTTTAGGGCTCGTGGTTGAGAGTTTGCAATGTACAAGGGTTTAGGGCAGCGTAGTTAGGGTTTAGCATACCTCTCGGCAGAGGTCTGTCTTCAAACACACACACACACACAGAGGCTTTAGGATGGATTCAGGTTTGGGATCAGATCAGGGCTCAAGGTTTGAAGTCCAACAGGACTAGGGTTTTGGATCTTTGGATTAGGGTTCATAAGTGTTTAGGGCTTCTAGGGAACAGGGGTTAGTTAGGGTTTAGGGATTTGGTTTGGGATCTTTCGGTCGGAGTTTATTTAGGGTTTAAGTTTAGGGTTCATCTGCAAAGAAGCTGCTGGGTCCTCGAAATCTCGATGCGGTGTGAACCCAAACCCAGATACGGATACCCGAAAACGGTTGACATTCCAATCACGCAGCCTTTTGGCAAACGAAACACTGTCCATCAAGAAAAGCTAGTGGTTGGTTTAGGATTGGTATAGGGTTTATGTGTTGTTTTTAACGGGCTGGTGGTTCAGGGTTCAAGGTTCGGGGTTCAGGTGTAGCGGTTGTGAGCATGATAACCAGCATCAACGTCAACAAGACCAGAAACACCAAGAGCTACGCCAGTTCCATCACCGTTTCTACGAATCACCACCACTGGCACCATGATCAGCCCCACCATCACAGTTGTGCGCTATCCCTCGACCCCACTAGCCCTAAACCCAAGCCCAACGTCGCAATCCAAATCTTAGGCCCCTCAACTTCCCGACACCTTCCAAGACACACTCTCCAAAATAAGACCCTTGAGTACTCACGGTACCCCAAACCCTAAACCCCAAACCCTAGACCCTGAACCCAAAACCCGAAACCCTAAAACCTTAACCCTAAACACCCTAAACCCAAAAACCTAAACCCCAAAAACCGACAATCCCAACCATCCATGCCATCGGGTCACACGCAGGGTCGTCTGCACATTTCTGGGTGGCCGATGCTGCCGTGGCCTCCGGTGCCAAAGCAGTGCTACGAACATCCCTTCAAAACATCTGAGACAAACCTGCCATGCCCTCAACTCCAAAACCCTACAGAAAACAAACCCGGAAAACCCTAAATTTAAACCCTAAACTCCAAAGCCCTCTAGGAAACAAAACCGGAAAACCCTAAATTTAAACCCTAAACTCCAAAACCCTCCAGAAAACAAAACCGGAAAACCCCTAAACCGACTCCGTTGCGGCCAAGAGGCTCGGGTAGACGGGCGAGCGGTCCACGAACTGCTCGGGCGTCTGAAGCGGAGCCATTTTCCTTGGTTAGGGTTTTGGGGCTTAGGGTTTAGGGCTTGGGGGTTTGATGAAGTTTGGGGTTTAGGGCTTACGTGGTTTAGGGTTTGAGGTTTGGGGTTTAGGGTTCAGGGCTTAGGGCTTGCAGGGTTTAGGGTTTAGGGCTTAGGGCTTACAGGGTTTAGGGTGTTTGGTGTGTAGGGTTTGGGGCTTAGGGCTTGCAGGGTTGAGGGTTTGGGGATTGAAGAGGTTTGGGGTTTAGGGCTTACAGGGTTTAGGGGTTGGGGGCTTGGGGAAGTTTGGGGTTTAGGGCTTACAGTTAGGGTTTAGGGTTGGGGTTTAGGCTTACTGGCTTACAGGGTTTAGTGTCACGCCCTCAAGCCAAGCTTGCACTCCGAACTAACCCGAAACCCTTAACTCTAACCCTAAACCCTACACCCTAAAGCCTAAACCCTAAACCCCAAACTCATCTAAAGCCTCACAACCAGCCCAGGCTCCTCAGATCTGCGAACTGCTCTTGCGAATCGCAGAAGGGCAGCGGAATATCCTCGGCTGCTCAAGCGGATCCCCCTCTGGAACTTCGGAGCGACATTTGGGGTCTGAGGGCTTCAGGGCTCTTCTGGGCTTTACAGCTGAAAAGCAGCTTGTAGGGCATTAGAGCTAGAGCATGGGGCCTTGGAGAAGGAAGAGAAGGTCCAACCAAAACAGCCGGCGAGCAGCCGCCAGGTCCGCGTAGCTCTGGAAGCTCTGCGGAAACAGGCCCCGAGCCTGTGGGGCCTGACTACGGTTGATGATATAAATCCTGCACTACCCAGAATTAGGAATATACCATAGTTCCCATAGTTTAGGGTCCTTAGAGTAATGCAGGATTTATGTCATCAACAGTAGTAGCAGCAGCGATACTTGTGCTTCGGCAGGGTTTAGGGACCAGGGCTTTTGGGACTTGGGGGCTTCGTTTAGGGTCCGGGGTTCAGGGCTTGGCTGGGAATAGTGACCCTAAACCCTAAACCCTTTATAAACCCTATACCCTAAACCGTAAACCCTAAACCCAACCCTACCGGAATACTGTAGTCCCGGATTCCAGGGAAATACTGGAGAGAAGTCAGAGCTCAGGGCTCGGGGGTTGGGCAGCTTGGGCCTCAGGAGACTCCGAGACTCGGCCTTTAGGGGGTTGAGGGTTTAGGGTTTAGGGGGTTTAGGGTTTGGGGTTTGGGGTTTGAGGTTTAGGGTTTAGGGTCCTATTTAGGGTTTATCGGCCTTTTAGGCCCAAAGAGGCGCTTCAGCAGGGAGTCCCAAATCCATAGACTTTCCGGAGCTCTATAAGCCCTTAGTCTCGACCCTCAACCCTAAACCGCGCGCGCCCACAGGCCGGAGCCGTCTAATATAAACCTCGAAACCCCCCCCCCTTTTTCCCGAAACGACGAACCCGAAGTCCTAGAACCCTCAACTGAAGCCCTACCTGAAACCTTGAACCCCAAAACCCCGCAGCCTCAAGCCCTACAGTTTCCCAGAAGAACCCGAAATCCCCTGGAAGCCCTTATATAAACCTGCTTCACACATCGTTTCAGAAGCCAAGGAGCATAACTTGAGCGGGGCACAGGCTCAAATCCGAAAATGCCTGGCGACACCTCAGGGGTTTTGAGGGCCAGGGCCAGGGCCATAAAGCTTAGTTTAGGGCTTTTTTGAGTTACTGAAGGCTGGGCTGGGATCTTGGGCTTTCGGTTGATGTGCCCAGAAAGCGTAAGCCCTCATAGCTTCGCAGTGCAGTAGAGCCTTGAGCCCCAGGAGCCCTGCGAGGCTCGAGGCTCTCTTTGCTTGTGGGACGAGGGTGGGTTGGGTTCCTTTTGGGGTTGCTTAAAGGGATCCACAAGGGCTTCTATATGGCTTCTAGAAGGGTGCTCTGCAGGTTGAGGTGTTGGGGAAGATGACATTTAATGAGCGCTCTGTCAGGTTGGAGGCCCCCCGGGTCTCGAACAGAAACCAAGCAGCTAAGGTCCGGCCTTCATGGGGCTGTCCAGGTTGCACAGAATCATCCTTCCAGCGGCCTCCATCTGATGGAACTGACCTACGACTCTTCGAGGGGATTCCTGCCAAGCTTGTGCCAACACCTGCGCAGAGGGACCTGTCTTCGAGCATTTCGGCCCTACTGGGCCAGAGCTGTGAATTTCGGGGAGCTGAGATGTTGAGGGATGAAAACTTTTAGACTATTATAGACTTAGGGTGCCATAAATACGGGGGGGTTTTGGGGAAGTGCAGGGTTGAGGCCCCTTAGTTGGGCACGCTACACAGTGAAGGGGGCTCGTGGAATGCCTGGTGCATGAAGAGCCCTGACGTGGTGTCTTGAGGGTTTCCGGCTGTGAGCTCTATCTAGTGCCGTGTGTTGTGGGTTTCGCAGAAGCCACAATCACGCCATCACGCCCTTTGGGCTTTGAGTTTGGGACTGGGGCTTCCAAACCTGTGCCAAGATCCGGGGCTTCCCCCGTGACCCCAAGCCGAACTCCGAATGGTTTGCTCGGATGTTGTGGGTTGAAGAAAAACTTGATCAGGATAGCCTTCTGGGGTTATCTCCCGGAGTAGGGCCGGGCATTGGCTTGCTGCACCATAAATCTTACCGAGATGAGAGCGGAACGTGACTACGAATAGTATGACGACATTCAGAAGCCAGGGCCGTGCGCGCATGGTTCCAACCTCCAATCACCCAAGCCCCATACAACCCCTAGAGCCCTTGACGCGAAGCACAGGCCCCCCGCATCCCAAAATCCAAAAGCCAAGAGCCACTTCGAGGCTCAAGGAAAGTAGGAGTACGCAGGTTGAGGCTAGGGGCTGTATTTAAGTGGGATAACTGCAGTCATGATACCTTGGTTTCCCAACATATGTCCGACTTTCCATACACGTGCCATGATCCTGGAAGCCCTCGCCAAACCCAAGGACCGGACTGCTCACAACCCTCCTAAACGCTAAACCCCTCAACCCTAAACCCCGAAATGCTAAACCATGCATATATCCATATATATATATATTATCTCTCTCTCTCTCTCTCTGTGTATATATATATATGTAAAGGCCGCTTGAAGACCCAAAGCTTTAGGAAAGAGCCTCGCGATGGTAAAGTGCCGTCCAGAGGTCCCGGGTCTTCCTCCACAGAGCTTTTTGGGGGATTAGGGTTTAGGGTTTTAGGCTTTAGGGTTTATAAGGGTTGAGGGTTTTAGGGTTTAGGGTTTAGGGTTTTAGGGTTTAGGGTTTTAGGGTTTTGGGCTTAGGGCCTAGGGCTTGGGTTTAGGGTGTGTAGAGTTGAAGCTTTGGGAGAGGTTTGGGGCTTTAGGGTCTTCACAGATGCGTTGGTGGCTCGGGGCCTAGTTATAGGGTGTTTCGGTCTTTTCTTCGGGGTTTTTGGTCTAGGGTTTATAGGCTTTGGAGGCTGAGGGGCTTGGGGCGTTTGGGGTTCCGGGGGGCTTTGAGTTAGGCTTTCAAGTTTGGCATTCCAGTGCGCCTAAATGTTGGAACTCAAGGGTGTGCAGTACAGCGATTTACTCAGAGCCTCGGCTCAAGAGGTGAGGGGCTTTGGGACCCAGACGGCTCTAGGTTCTTAGAATCGCTTTGGCGAGGCAGCTCTCGAATCTCACCGGGAATCTTGGCAAAACCAGACGGAAGGAAGATTGCAAGAAACACCCAAAGTGCCCGACAGCCCGAAACCCCGCGAGGGCTCCTCGACGTGAGCCGCAGCATGCCGGAACATGCCTGAGACGACCGGGTACCATTGCAGCTGGGAGCTTGGGGTTTGTTCCTGGCTCCCGGGTTCAAGCTCTCTTTGCCTTAAGGTCTGCACTCTGCCGGCTTTAATAACGACTCTAGTGACTAAGGCCTTAGGCAACCCTACAACACTCCAAACACTCCGGTAGTTCGTCCTGCTTACCCTAAACCCTAAACCCGGGCCCTAAGCCCTGAACCCTAAACCCCAAACCCCTATCAGCCCACTAGTGACGACCGACGACCTCCTCCCAAGGCCCTCAAAACGGCCTGAAGACCAAAGACGGCTCTGATCCGAGGCCCGGGCCACGGCATAGTAGGATTGGGCTCCGGGTTTCTTGTGGGCTGTGGCCACCACCTGGCTCGCCCATTGGAGTTTTTCAGGCGGTCTAATGGCTTTCCATGACGATCGCTGGTTTTGGAAAGGAAGCCCGCAAGTGGTCTCACCCCACGTGCTTTGGTATTTAGGTTCGATCTAAAAACGTGCAAGAGCCAGGAGATTCAGGGTAGCGTAACCCTGCAAAGCCCTGAACCCTAAACCCTAAACTTACCGTAAAACCCTAAAGCGGAATAAGGTCCGAGACCCGCCTCGTCGAACAGTCGAAACACCAACCCTGCTACATCCCTGATACCAAGAACTCCGAAGCCTCAGCAAGAGCCCAAACCCAATCACCAAGGGTTCCACTAAACCCCAAAACCCTAAACCTCACACCCAAAACGGGGCTCCTCGAAAAAATGAGGCCGGCATGACGCCCCTCCTTGTGCAGGAGCGGCAGGTTGCCTTCCAGTCTGCTCTGAGTTTGGGCTCATACGGTCTTGGCACATTGAGGGCTAAGGGCTTGAGGGTTCGGGTTTTCGGGGAGGTTACGGGTTACGAGACCAGAAACCGAAAAACCTACCCGCGAAAAGACTTATTATAAGTACATCAGATTGATTAAGGCAGGCTTAGCATGCAGGTTTCTCTATTGAAATTTAGTGCCAGGTAGTAGGTTCATCTTCCTCCAAAGTCAGGCCGGTCCCAAGACGCTGTAAGCAGAGCTCGAACACCGAAAAGCCACATTGAAAGGCTGAAAGCTGCCACCCCCAAGTTTAAGTCTTGGAGACCTGAGACCTCGAAACACCGGACCCTCAGCCCCTAAACCCTTAACCCGTAAAGCATCCCAAAACCCCCAAACAACCCTAAATCCTAAACCCTAAACCCGTAAATTATCCAAAAAACCCAAAGTCATCTCCCCAAAAAAAGAACAGGAGGTCCCAGTAGCGCCTTTTTTGCCAAAGTTTTGCCACCTGTGGCGGCCTCGGCTGCAGTGGCTTTCTAAGGCTTAGGAGAGTGTAGGGTTTGAGTGTAGGGTGTAAGGCTTTTCAAGGGTTTTGGCTTTATGGCTTCGGGCCTGAAGGGCTGAGCTCACAAAGCAGATTTTTGACTCCTGACTCGCGCATCGCACGTGCACTAAGCCGGCAGCCCGTGTTCGTCGAGAGGTCCGACAACGAGAGCCGTCCCTGCGGCCTGGTCGCGCCATGGAGGGCTTGCAGAAACCCCATCCTAAACCCTGAAAGCAAAAGCCCGAACACCCCAGTATCGCATGGCATCCTAGGGATTCAAGTCGCAAGGATCTTATGACTTCTTCAAAGCTTCTGCATCCGGACCCGAGATTTCGAGGGAAAACCCGCAGTGATCCGAAGCTCCACACCTCAAAGCATCCAAGCTCATGTCGGCCATGTGATTTCATAGCTCAGCCCGAGGCGGCTTAGTCGGCGGTTCTACTTGGCTTAGTTAAGTCTTGCCATCCCTTAAAGGAACCCTTTAAGGAACCCGAAACCCGAAATACTCCCTGAAAGGAAGGAACCCTTTGGGTCCTCTTAGCCCGTCGCATCCCCGGCCCTTGAGCGCTCCGCACGGAGCGCCCTCGGCACGGCGCCGGAGCATCCTCGGAGCAACCGGGATCTGTTGGGTTTCTGAGGGTTTGGGATGCCGTCGAAGGATTTGTAGGGTTTTGGGGTTTAGGGTTTAGGATTCGAAGGACTTGTAGGGTTTTCTACATAGAGTGCTACAAGTATTTGAGATGGGATGAGATTTTTCAGGAGCTGTACATGCAAGTTTCCACAAATAGATGGAGGGATATCCGGGTCGGAATAGGGAATCATGGCTGTCAGCAGCCTGCTTGCCCTATCATGGCTGAGTAAAGCAAGCTCTTTCTTCCTTATGAGCCAGACTTATTTAGGATCTTAGAGTGCGCGAGCATGGTCCATGGTTTGCAATCTTATAACGTTTTCGACTTCGGGGTTCAGGGTGTGGGTTCCTGTTGGGGTCAATTAGACCAGCTATGCCCCTGCTGCACTGATCCGTTTGGGTGTGGGTTTGGGTTGAGTGTTCCTGGCTTTCGGAACCCTCACCCTACATCCCAGAAGAACTGGAGGCTGAAACCGCTCAAGCCGCAATGCCCTGGAGCCCAAACGAACCCTACACCCTACAACGCCATGATCTGAAGCCCGGACCCCTAATTCCTAAACACCTAATGCCGAAACACTGAGCCCTACAATGCCTCAACACAAACACATCAGACCTAACCACCAAAAGACACCGGAGCTCAGGGGGCGCACCACTGCTCCAATGCGGCCCGCTGCGTCTCGGAGAAACTCCTTTCCAAGACCTGAGTGTTTCGGGCGCCTTGAAAAACCCAAAAATAATCTTTAACAGAATAAGGGGCTATAGGATACTTTCGGGAGATCTACCGGGATTCTGGATTAAGGCTTAGAGGCTTCTAGGAATCAGGGTCTCGGGCAATTTAGGGTTCTCGCGGGCTTTCGGGTTTGGGGTCTACGGTTTATCTACATCTAAGCGTTGCTTCGGAACCTGCAAAGCTCCTAAGGCCTTGAGCCAGGTGAACCCGAAAACCCCGAAGTTACATTACCCCAAGCCCCCCAGTCTGCTTGCATCCTAGAGCCGCCCCGAGTCCCGGGCGAGGCGGCGGCCGTCTTTGCCCAAACGACTTAGCTCACGAAAGAGACTGCCTGGAGAAAGGAGGGCTTTCCGCTTTAGGGTGGCGGGTTTGAGCCTAGGGCTCTTCGAGTTTAAGGCTAAGGCTTTTGAGAAGAGTCGTTGTTAAAGTTTGGAGGTTAGAGGGTCGATGCCTTTCTTTCAGGGCTCCTTCGCTGGGTGTGTGTATGGGTTGCAGGAATTAGGACCCCAAGTGTGTCTCTCTTGATTCCGGCGCTGAACCAGGAAATACGCTTGTCTGTGACAAAGACGTTGGAGTAGCACATAGGCTCCCCAATGCCCTCACCTAAAGGCCTAAAGGGTTAATGCAGGATTGCGGCACCGAGTCTCGGCCCTCTGTTATGTGCAAA
The DNA here is from genome assembly GCA_905231915.1 of Symbiodinium necroappetens. Classification (NCBI taxonomy): domain Eukaryota; class Dinophyceae; order Suessiales; family Symbiodiniaceae; genus Symbiodinium; species Symbiodinium necroappetens. The sequence goes on along the minus strand of CAJNJA010024698.1, from coordinate 24,051 downwards.
CACCCAAACTGTGACAGAGGTTACCTTGCAACATCGACAAACCGCCTCCTCAACTCGAAGGAACAAAGTTCCTGGCTGCAACCCCGAAATCCAAACTCCAAAAGCAGTAGAATCGCAAGCCCAAGAGCCAAAAACACTTTAAGCCCTTCCACCAAACCCTGAAAACGTGTTAGGGCTTAGGTTTGGGGTTCCGGTTGCGAAGTCCTGAGTTGCACTGCAAACCACCGAGCTCCCGACTGAGCAAGACGTCACCTTGGCACACAAGAAGAGGCGGAGCTGGTGCTGTCCAGATGAATACGAAAGGGCCTCGTGGCTGGAACGAGTACCTATAAGACATGACATCAGAGCACGAGTGCAGTAGCGGCAGATGAGTCCCTCCTCCGAAACCCTAGAAAATCTCTTCTGTGACACACGTCCCCAAATTAGCTCAGCGATATCCCAGGCATAGGAGGCGGCGGCGCTGCTTCCAGCTTCGGAAGCGGCGAGTAGTAGGGAGGGAGGTCCCCAAGGCCTGCGAAGGGTGGTCTGCTCTGCGGGGTACTAGTAGGGCTTCCTATGCGCAAGTAAAAGAGCATCCCATCTTGCCACTTGTTTAGGCGTGATGATGGCGATGATGACGATCATGATGATGAGCATGAAGATTATAAGACTAAGATGAAGATGTGTCAACTGCATGTTTCAACACGTCAGGGGTTTTATGTTGGCACCATACTCGGCTATTCTTTGTTATTGTGCGCATCTCGCCCTGTTGTCCTATTTACTGCCGTTTTATCTACAAGCAAAGCTGCTTCCAGTTTCTTTCTACTGGCACTGGGACGAGGCAGCCTGTAGCGGCCTGGCAGCTAGGTGCCTTTAGAGCTACCCTGCACTGTGGCAAAAGACAGAAAACCGTGCGTGCTCTCGAACCATTTTAATCACCATGCAAGCCCACAAGCAACCAATCCCCAAAGAGCTGCGAAACTCCTGCGAACCGTGCACCAAAGAGGGACCACCGAAAGCAAGCCGATAAGACAGAACAAAACACTTTGTGGTCTCACTGGAACCCCCTTGGCCTGGCTCTTTCCAGAGATCTCTGGCATTTCGCCGGCCGGGTCCATTTATCCTCCCAGGAGGGATCCAAGATCCGTTTGTGCGGAGCCCCTACTACAACCCAAGATAGCCCGATAAAGTCGCCACCTAAACAAAACCAGACCTTGGTTTGTTTGAATTTCCACCTTTCACCTCTGTGCCCTAAAACCTCTTGCCTCTCGGGCGCTAGATTGGCTCAGTCACATCTTCAGCTTTTCCGGAAGTTGGCTTGTCGAAGCCTCAAGAAGCCGTGGTGGTGCTGTCTGTACCCATAGGCTCCTTAGTAGTTCCTTTTTGGGATTACCTTCTAGGATCCTAGATATAAACCCCAAAAAGGAACTACTATGGAGCCTATGGGTGTAGCCTAAGGCTCCTCTTCCTGGGCGTCGGAACCTGTATGCAGGCTGAAGAAAGTCGCAGCAATGCCTCGACGTCCGAAGCCCCGAAGCACTGCACCGAAAAGCTGCTTAACCTTCCGAAGCCCCTGCCCGGAAAAAATCAAAAAAGCAAGCAAAAGAAAGCCCTCTTCTAGAAACTAATGCACCTCCTTCGAAAGCCTGGCCCTAAGATCCATGAATCCCCCGATAAGAGCCCCTGGGATCCTAAAGGCCTAAACCCCAATGCCTGAACCCATTAAACCCCTGATGCCTAAATCCCAAAACCCTCATGCCTAAACCCCGAAACCCTAGGCCCCAAAAGTCAAAAACCCCCCCTTTGGGTTGACCTTCACTCTTCTTTTTCTTCCTCTTCTTCCTGGGGCTGTCGACGCTGCCAAGGCTCCACCAAAACCCCAAACCCCTAAACCTCTAAACCTTATAGGCCCTAAATCCTAAACCCTAAACTCCAAACCCTAAACCCCTAAACCCCTAAACCCCAAACCCTGGGCCCTGTGGGTTCAGAGCAGCACGCCGCACGCCGTCGACGGAGAGACGTGGGGGTTCTGAACCCAAGTGGCTCCCCATCTCCGGGGGCCCCGAACTGTAGCAGCCTCTGAGGTCTTTGAGTGCGGGTACCGACATTAGAGGGCTCTGCACTTTGGGAGTTGGCCCGGGAACCCCGAGCTCGCGGCTTCTTCTTCTTCATGTTCTTCCCATTCTTCTTCCTGAAGAAGTGAGAGCCAGTTGGGCTTATAACGGCTGACAGAGGGGGTCGCGGTTCAGGGCGATTTCGCGTTTAGGGCGTCTTCGCTCCTATATACTGTAGCGTAGGCCAACAGCCGTAGTAGATTGGATTAGCTCCTGGATTTCGCGGCTCTTGGGCGTTCTGCACGGCGGTTCAGGGTGTTCGAGTTTCCAGATGCCTGGGCTCAGGCACCAAACCCTGCGGAACGTAAAGACTGAAGCCTCGAATCTAAACCCATAGCAACCTTAGCCTTAAATCTTAAACCCTAAGGTGGCCAGAGGTCTCACCCTGAACTCCGAGACACCGGACCCTACCAGTACACCAAGTGCATTATCTCCGTAGCCCTATCTAACACAGCCTAAACTCAAGATCCGACCCTAAACTCAAAGCTGGGCCCCGTGATTACCCGAACCCTAGAACGCATCTCCTAAATAATCCTAAATCCTAAACCCCTAAAGCCTAAACCCTTGAACCCCTAAACCCTAAATCCCCTAAACCCCTAAGCCCTAAACCCCTAAACCCTAGGCCCCGGGTGCCTCAACGGCCTCTCGTGCCTTGCAGTGCGTAGACCTCGACAGCATCGCTGTCGGTGCTGGGTTAAGGGCTTCAGAGGGTTAAAAGTTCGAGAGTTGCCAAGAAGATGCGGAAAGCTAGCATTGCGGGAAGCTTAGTTTTCAGGGCGTCTTGCTTTCAGGGTTCTAGGAAGACGATTTTTGACGCTTCTTAAAGCTTGGGGGGGTGAGGCACCAGGTCTCTCCCGACCTTACTGGAAGACCGGGTCCCGGACTGGAGTCGCAAGATAGCTGTGCTGAGAGATTGTCCTGTGGGCAGCTTTCTAAAGTAGAGTCCCTTTTAGGGTCCTTTTTAGAAGGGTGCCGGACTATATGGGGACCCAAAAAGGGACTCTAATTTAGAGAACTACCCCTGTTGATGCACGGCTAGGCAATCTCAAACTAAGGTTGGGTTAAGGGTTCAGAGTTGCGGCGCGGCAAGCACAAAAAGGCACAAAGAAGAAGAACGAATGAGATCGCGAGTGATGTCTCCTGGCCTCAATCGGGTCAGGACCGTCTCTTGGAAATCCGGAGGCAAAAAGGCCGGGCATGCATGCCCGACATGGTGGTAAATAAGGTTTAGGGTTTAGGGCTCATAGGCTCCAAAAACCAAGGGTACATAAACCCTGCCTCCTCCTCCTCCACCCCCTCCCCCCCCACGGCCCCCCAGTGCCCTCACATGGCCCCCCCCCTCCCGCCCGCGGCCTTGGAGAAGCAGGGACATGGCGAAGACAGGGGGGGAAGTTGAAGTGGAGACCTCGGACCAGGGGAGTGTTCTGCGGCCTCTTGTTGAAAGGGTGAATAAACTCAATGTTACTCAATTTTTGAAATGACAGAATTGGGGTTCCGTATTGACTTCTAGTTATCTTACGGCTTCTTTCCGGTGCAAGCAAAGTCTATTACGGAGCCTGGGGTGCCCTAAGTCTGGGGTTACCGCTTGAACCCGAAGTATCCGAACTCCTCAACCGTTCCCCGCCCTAAGACCCCGAAGCTTACAGTTCCAGAGCCTGGTGCCTGGGGCTTATATAGAATCTAGAAACCTGCTTGGGCATGTGGAGATGTGGTGCGAACGGAGCTTAAACCCTATATGGCTATGAAAGGTTGGCGAAAAATCCCGAAGACCCAATGCAATGCAGGTGAAAGGCGGAGGGCAGCTCGCAGCTGTCGAAGTGCAGGCGCACGCGGTTGCTTTGAGCCACAAAAGTCGGCCAAAGGCTGTGGGGAGGGCTGGCACGGGGCTCAGGAACCAAATAGCAAACGATTGGGGCTGAGGTATGCGACCCAGCATCCTAAACTCCTAAACCCCATTTGATGCTCTGGTAAGAGCCTGCATCGCACCAGTTGGGCCCAACATGACCCGAGCTCCCTCACAGGTGTCATCATGCGATGCCCCTTCAAGCTCAGGCATCCGAGAAGATACCCCAAGCTCCCCAACTCCCAAAGTGTCAACCCGGCTGATGCCCAAACTTGCGCCCAAAGCCCGAAATATGCCCCGTGCCGCCTTGGGCAAAGAGCCCCTTCGCTCCTGCAACACCACTACCCCGCCCCCCCCCCTTCAATCCTTACATGCGCAGAGGGCATCCGTCCCTTTCTGCTCCATCGCGCAAGCTGCAAATCTTGGGACGGCGCTTCCACTTGGCATCTTCCTCACGAGAAGTTGTCCTGCGGCGATTCGAGCATCTACATCTGTCAGGGTATACAAAAGAGTATACGGCTCAGGGCTCAGGGTGTGTAAGTCTTAGAAGGGTAGGGGCACGGAGGTTGGAGTCCGATTCACACTTTTCACTCGTGGGTCCCTGACCTTCCATGAAGTGCTGCTCATTCGGATCCGCAGCCAAGCCCTTTAAACTCTAAACCAGTGAGGGTGCAACCAGAAATCTTGAACGGTGTTCTCGTTCTCTCTCTGCCCCAACCCCTCAACCCTGAAACTCTCCAGAACTCTTCAGGGCTTGGGTTTTTGAGAACTTGAACTTAGTCTAAGTGGACATGTCAAGCACTCGACTCCCTGCGTCGGCGACTGACTGCAAGGCCACTCGGTGCAAAGGCACGGGAGCACAGCACTCGACTCCGAAGTGACCATGAAGCCGATTGCCCCCCCACCGATAACCTGTCTCAATCTCCAGCCTACGCATGCCTGATTTTCGGTTCCCAGCCCCCACTACCCCGCCTTCGACGTTGCTTGCAGTAAGGCTCAGCTGACGAACGATGATGATGACGATGATGATGATGATGACGATGATGATGATGACGACGACGATGATTATTATTATACTATTATTATTATTATTATTGTTATTATTGTTGTGATGGTGCTGGTGTTGGTGATGGTGATGAGTGTTGGTGATGGTGATGAAGACCATGATGATGGCCGTAACGACTTCGATCATGAAGACGGCGGTGGCGATGATCGTTGAGAATGATTTGTATGTCGATGTCGAAGACACATCCGAGAGCCGGTCCTCGAAGCATCTCCCGCTCTGGCCTCCGCGCTGCTGACGCTACCCTTGGGGGCATGCCGATTGAGGCTGCGGCTTAGGAAGATGTGCTTGCGTGAAACAGGAGGACCCACTTGGGCAGCATGTGCTGTGATGAACTGATGGACTTCACCGGCAGTTCTTGCTGCACCGCCCCCTTTTCTCTCCGGCCTCCGACGGTCAGAGGCGTGCGTCGGTTTCCGACTGCGTACCGATCCTCCACGAAGGGAGACAAAAATTCGCGAGCCGAGGGTTGGATTAAACAACTGTGCAGGCACTGCGAGTCCAAGTTTACTTCTGCTTCTGACAAACGATTGTTGAAAGGCGCTTTGGTGTCCCAGGGATCAGATGCTACGCCTCCGCCCTACGACCCAGGGCCTTGGCCTCGTTTGCGCAGGGTCGGAGCCACTTGTAATCTTGGACCACGTGCACCACACAGCACCACGGCTCGGGACCAATCAGTATCAGGAGCGAACAGGAGCCGAGATGCGTTGCAGCGCTTTGCCACAGAAGCCTGGAATTTCACACCACGTGCCTCTCGAACGACAGTATGCAGCACCCCAGCACTCCCCATCCACTCCAACTCAGCTGCCCCTTCGGAATAAACCCTATAATTATACAAACCCTAAACCCTAAACCCTAAGAAATGAGTTGAGAGCCCTCCCTGCTTTCTGTTGCGCAGGGAAGGGAACACTGCGAGCTAAGCCCGAGGAAGATCGACGTAGCGTCAGCGCACTACGAGCCCCAAATTACATCTTCAGCTCTGCCTCTAGGAGCCTTCATTATGATGATTCAGAATAAAGATCTTGGAGCATATTACAGTGTTATTTCTATTGTGGTACTGCAAGGAACAGTATTACTAAACACTGAAACCCTTGAATAGATTCAGGACTAGCTTGCAACATGCAGCAAGGGGTGTATAGATGCATATCGCGTACAGATATAGGGCCAGTCACCGCATACTTGCTGCATAACCTGGGGCTGCGTAATCTGGGGCCGCGTGCGCTGCACTTAGCAAAGTTGGGGTCACTCTCACGCTCTCAACCTCCACGGAGCCTTCAGCACAAATCCATCTCAATCCTTGCACTCCCGAGGGCCGTGTCGGGGATGGAGCCTGCTGCAACTGCTGGCTCCACCACTGCCTTGCCTTTCCGGCACTCCCCTCCACGGCGCATCGACGGCTTCTTCTTGTGCCCTTTGCTGCGGATGCATGGTGGAGGGGAGAAGACGGCCACGGGTAGGTCTGGCTCAAAGACGATCTTCAGCACCTCGCATTCTGTGGCCTGAAGATTCACCCCGGTGAGCCGTGAAGCTTCCCCCGAATCGAGCACCACCCAGTCGCCCACCTTCAACTGGCCCGCTGGGAGGTAGAGAGTCTTCTCCAGCTCGCCTCTTGCATCTGGCACTTGCACGGGATGGTCCGGGGTCACGCGCAGCGTCGCATCTCCCGCTTGCAAGTCGACCACTTCCGTGGCAGGGCAGATCTCCGGGGGTGCAGCCACTTCGAGGATGGTCTCCCCATCGCCGGCCACCACCTGCGAACCTCTCTTCAAGTCCTTGCCCATCAGGTAGAAGTCTGTGTCACAGCTGCGTGTCTTGAAGATGGCGTCGGACATGAAGCAGTGCTGCTTCACCGACCACTGGGAGGAGCCGCTCAGGATCGATGCGGCATCGTCACCGCTGTCATGCACGAGGCTGTATCCCAGCTCCTCGGCAAGGTCCGACTCCCGGCCACCGGATTGGCGAGCGAGGGTGGGATGACCTGACAGGACACCGCCAAATTCAGGGGCTTCGCGTCGCTTCGCCTGAAACAGCTGTCGCTCCAGCTCGCGGATGCGCTCCTTGTACATGCCCTTCTCTTCCCACAGAACCTGCAGCTGACCGAACATCCCCGACCTTTCGGCCTCTGCCTTCGCCAGCAGCTGCTGGAGCACCGACTTCTCGGCCTGGCTCCCGGCCTCAGCCAAGCGGGCCTCTGCCTGCTGGCAGCGCTCCTGGCAGCTGCGACTCTCCTCTTGCAGCCTCTCCACCTCCACCTGCCTTTCTGCAGCATCGGCTTCGGCCTGTGAGAGACGCTCCTTGGTTTTGGCATGCTCGACTGCTTCTGCCTCCAAACCAGCCAAGAGCTCCTCACTGCGTTTTTGGCACTGGCCATGCTCCTGCTGCAACTGCCCGAGCTCCTGCCGCAGCTCTGTCACGGCTGACTCCGCAGCTGCAGCCCGAGTTGCGAGCTCCTCGCACTGCTCCTTGCACTTGGCACTCTTGCTCTGCGCTGCTTGGAGCTCCGCGGTCTTGCTGGACACCTCCGCCTCCGCCGCAGCCAGGCGATTGCGCAGCTCTCGCCCCTCCTCCTGCGATTTGTGGAGCTCCGCTTCGAGGCGCCGGCGCTCGGTCTCCTCCTCCAGCTTCTGCCGCTTCCGCGCCGTCTCCTGCTCCCGGCCCGCTCGAGCCGCTCAGCGAGCTCCCGGCAGCGATCGCGGGTGAGGGGCTGCTGCAGGTACTCAGCCGCCCACTCCTCCCGCTCCGCTGCTGAGCGGTACGGCCCTCCTCGCAGGAGCCCCGCCTCGGAGTAGCGCCACCAGCCGCCGTACTTGCCAAACTCGGCCGCCCCGCGCCGGAGCAGCGCCTCCTGGAGCTCCTCCGGCCTCGTCGCCTCTTTCCCGTGGAGCTCCCGCCAGGCCTGGGCCTCCGCCGGCTGCGAGGCCCACAAGACCACCAGCCGATGGCTCACCGCCTCGCGAGCTCGCTCCGCCGGAGCGTGACTTGGATGAAACAAAGCCAAGTAGGCGAAGGCGTCGAAGAGGGTCGCCAGGGGCCAGCCGGCAGGGACTTCCGTGAGGTCACAGAGAAATTTTGCTTCGGACTGCTGCTGGGGCATGGCGGCAAGCGTCGGAAGCTGGAAGAAGGGCAAACGAGGCCTCGGAGCCGACAGCACTCTGAGAGCAAGGCGCCCGTCGTCGCAAAGTCGAAGCGGAAGCCATTCCAGTGCAAGAGTGCTGCGACCATCCAAGCCCTGAACCCTTTAGACCACGGCCCCCGGACCTGCAAACGTGGAGACAGCTGCGGCAATCCTCATCCTGGGAAGGGGTGGTCAAGGTAAAGCTGAGGGAGCTTGCCTTTCTCTTACTCTTGTGCTCACGTCTGAGAGGCTGGAGGCATCGCCTGTGAGGGATGGAGCCCATAGATTAGGACTCAGGGTTTGAGGCTTGCTGAGTCGTGTGTACATGTCATATGTTGCAGGGATGATCGGCTTGGGATCGGACTGAGGGCTGTGCTATACGGGCATTTCCCAGTCAGGGCCTGGGTGGGGGAACCTGGAGGCTCTCAAAAGTTGACAAGAGGGGCTCGAAGCCTCGATCCGGCCACAGCATCAAAGCAAAGCTCCGAACCCCGTGGCCTGGATGGAGTAAAGATCTCTCATAACCCAACTGCACTGAGGAGCCCTCTAAAAAAGGCAATTCGCAACCTTGACCGCGAAGTCGAGATCTCAGTCTCCCACAATCGAAGCCTGACCTCCCTCAACTCTCCACGAAACCCTATGCAGGCGTGGACGCTTGCTCTGTGGGCTCCCACACGATGCCAGAGGAATCAGCCCTCGAACCCCCGCGACACCCTGAGCCCAAAGGTAGAAGGACCGGGAGAGCGGCGACCCTGGTCCTCCCTAAACTCGGCCTGTTGAGTCTGGCGGCTAACGCAGCCGAAAAGTGCGACGACACCAAACTTGACAGCCTGAGGGTTTTTGGTCTTGTCTTCGGGGCAGCTGCTACAGTGAGCAACCGAGTGCCGGGCGCGGATGGTTGCGGGCACGTCGCCGCAGTGTTCGAAGGCTTCGGGGCCCAGGGCTGAGGAGAGACCTGCGAAAACCCCGAGGCCCCTTTGAGCCTCGGCAGCCCCCTTCGGCGCCCGAATACCTGATAGCACCCCCGCCCCCCCACCCTACACCCCCGAAAAATAAAGAGCCGAGGCCCGAATCAACGCCGCGACGAGCTCCTCTGCCCCGTTGGGAAGCAGGCCCCCCAAAAAATCAGCGCTCAACCCCCCAAAAAGAAGATGCCAGCGCCCATGGGCTCTTTTCTTATAGGGGGGCGGGAGATGAATCTCGCAGTTCGTGTTGGGCTGTTCTTTGGGACTTGGGATCTGGCACCTTTAATCCAACCCCAAACCCGGCGCTCCAGCTCTAAACGCAAACCCCCTTTAACCAAACCGCCAGGCAAAAGAAACCACACCGATGCTCAAACCCTTCAGTCGCAGCCTGGCCCATCACGGGTCTCGATGTGCCTCTAGACAAGTATGCATATTTTGGTACGAAGACCAAGCGCTCGACGCACGACTGATCGGAACAGGGATGTCCGCGCATAGGATTCGAAGAGGCCCGGTGCCCATCTAACCAAAGCCAAAGCCTTCAAACCCCCTCAGAGGGCCGAGCCAAGGGATCGTCCCGTCGCCTTTTTTTTCTTTCCGCTCCCCCGGCGTCCTCGCAGCATTTGGCGGACGCCTCCGTGGCGATGGCGCCTTGGAACCTTCCGGACTTCAGGGTACGTTCACGTGTTCGGGGCTTGTCGACGGAGGCTTCCTGTTTCAGAGGACTCGCTCAACATCAGAGTTCTTGGAGTTCCCGGAGCGGGCGCTTCGCAGGTTCAAAGTGCAGCGGAGGAGCCTCATGCAAATCTGGCTTCGGGGTCGCATGGGGACTATAGAGCACACGGCCTGGGGCGCTCAGGATCTGAGATTGAATTTGTGATGGTGACGAAATGCAGCTCTATAAGGTCAAGGACGCCAACTTCTCCATGCCTGTTACTTCTAACGCTTTTATGATATACGTGTAAAGTGTTTCTGGTCAAGGCTTTTAACTTGTGCTTGTGTCCACGCTTCCCCGAAGAAAGGATAAAACAAAAACCTATGCCGCCTACCCTAAACCTTAAACCAAAACCCGCAAAGGAACCCTCCTCCCAGCGAAGGTCCCTGAACTCGGGCCCTGAGTGCCGGGCCCCTCTTCCAGCACCTGGGGCCCTGCGAGCGGAGCGGAAGGCCCAGAGGCAGCGGGAGCAGGCTCAGAACTTCGAGCTTTTAGGGTTTCGGGTTTGGGGTTTATAGGGCTCGGGGTTTAGGGTTTGGGGTTTAGGGTTTAGGATCTAGGGGGCTTGGGCTTCAGGGTCGGCTTGAGATGAGAGCAGGCGGTGCGACGAAGCATCTTCAGGCTGGAAGCGCTCGGACCTGTCAGCTTCTGTGCAGGGATCGAGCTCTTTGGCGGGCACTGCGCACCCCACTAAACATTGCTGCGGCTTTGAAGCTGAGTCTTCAGCAACCTCCATACCGGCATACCGAGAAACAGATATATAATATGGTTACGTTTGCTTGAGCGACGAGGTGCATCAACCAGTTGCGTCATGTAAAGTGGGGCCGCGTGCGCTGCACTCGAACGACTCCGGCGACAAGCGGCACAAGCATGCACACACATCCGTGCGCTGACCTACTTGACCGCACATCGCAGGAGTCCGTGAATTCACAAGACAGCAATAATTACACAGCTTCGCCACATAAAAGTCGTGCAGCTTCGGGCCTCATCACTTGGCCTAGTCCATGTACTCGCCCGCCGTGATCGGGATGGAGGCCCTTCCATCCCTATCCCTGCTGTCATCCGAAGGACCCGGGCCTCCCTGGCTCCTTCCACCACGACGAATGGGCGGCTTCCTCTTGTGGCCCAAGCTAAGGATGCAGGTGGGGCGGGAGAAGACCGCCACGGGGAGGTCCGGTTCGAAGACGATCTTCAGCACTTGGCAGGCCTCACGCCGAAGCACGACGCTGCTGAGGGCCGCGACCTCGCCGGAGTCGAGCATCACCATGTCGCCCGCCTTCAGCTGGCCAGCTGCAAGGTAGAGGCTCTCCTCGGCCTCGCCCTTCGGGTCAGCGACCCGCACCAAGTGGTCCGGAGTCACCCGCAAGGTTGCAGCGCCCGCCTGCAACTCCACAACCTCGCTGGCATCGCAGATCTCCGGCGTCTTGGCCACCTCCAGGATAGACGCATCATCTCCGGCCACCACCTGCGAACCTTTCTTGAGGTCTCTTCCCATCAAGAAGAAGTCGGTGCCGTAGCTCCGCGTCGTGAAGATGGCGTCCACCGGGAAGCAGTTTTGCTTTTTTGCAGAGTCCGGCTTCACTGAGAACCACGAGGAGCAGCTCAAGACCGAGGATGAAATGCTGGAAGCTGCGTCGACAGGAGCCTCGCAATGCCGGGCGTGACCGGAGCTTGCGCCGCTTCTCCGCTGGTGAAACCCTTGCTCCTGCTTCTTCGCTTCAGAAAGCTGTTGCTCCAGCTCGCGGATGCGCTCCTTGTGCATGCCCCTCTCTTCCCGCAGATCCAGCAGCTGACCGAGCATCCCCGACCTTTCGGCCTCTGCCTTCGCCAGCAGCTGCTGGATCACCGACTTCTCGGCCTGGCTCCCGGCCTCGGCCAAGCGCGCTTCCGCCTGCTGGCAGCGCTCCTGGTAGCTGCGACTCTCCTCTTGCAGCCTCTCCACCTCCACCTGCCTTTCTGCAGCATCGGCTTCGGCCTGTGAGAGACGCTCCTTGGCTTTGGCATGCTCGACTGCTTCTGCCTCCAAACCAGCCAAGAGCTCCTCACTGCGTTTTTGGCACTGGCCATGCTCCTGCTGCAACTGCCCGAGCTCCTGCCGCAGCTCTGTCACGGCTGACTCCGCAGCTGCAGCCCGAGTTGCGAGCTCCTCGCACTGCTCCTTGCACTTGGCGCCCTCGCTCTGCACAGTTTGGAGCTCCGCGGTCTTGCTGCACACCTCCGCCTCCGCCGCAGCCAGGCGATTGCTGAGCTCTCGCCCCTCCTCCTGCGATGTGTGGAGCTCCGCTTCGAGGCGCGGGCACTCGGCGGTCTCCTCCTCGAGCTTCTGCCGCTTTCGCGCGGTCTCCGGGCTCTCGGCCGCCGCGAGCCGCTCCGCGAGCTGCCGGCAGCAATCGCAGATGTGGGGCTTCTGATTCTGCAGGTACCAAGCCGCCAACGCCTCTCGCTCCGCTGCTGAGAAGCGCGGCTCTTCTCGCGTCTCGGAGAAGCGGTAGTCGCACCACTCGTCGTACTTCCCCCACTCGGCCGCCGCGTGCCGCTGCAGCGCCTCTTGGAGCTCCTCCGGCCTCGTCTCCTTGCCCGCGAGCTCTTTTGCGTAGAGCTCCCGGCAGCGCTCGAGCCAGGCCTCGGCCTCCGCCGGCTGCGAGGCCCACAAATCCATCAGCCGATGGCTCAGCGCCTCGCGAGCTCGGACCGCAGGACCATAATCTGGATGAATATTAGCCAAGTCGAGGAAGGCGTCGATGACGGTCGCGAGTGGCCAGCCGGCAGGGACTTCGGTGAGGTCTTCGAGAAGCTTTGCTTCGGCCTGCTGCTGGGGCATGGCGGCAAGCG
>CAJNJA010024698.1:0-10117 GCA_905231915.1 Symbiodinium necroappetens | reverse complement strand
AAGCGCGGTGCAGGCACTGCGAAGCCAAGCTCACATCTCATCTGTGCGGAAGCAACTAAGCTTAAGACTCCATGAATGCTATTCGTGGGCGATGTGCGTGCGATTTACCCTACTCGTGCCCCAAACGTCACGCATCGTGCCATACATCAGATGCGACCTCGGAGAGCGTGCGCTGCACTCAGCATGCTCGGCATGGAAATGGCCGACAGGGCCGTGCGCTGAGCTGCTTGACGGCGAAGCGCAACTCCACGAATTCTGGGGCTCTGAGCACAACTCTCAGTATCAATGTGTGCTGGTATGTCGGCTCAGTCCATGTACTCCCCGGCCGCCGTGTCGGGAATCGACGCTCCCTCCATGGGATCGAAAGCTCCGTCTGTCGGGTCGGAGGCCTCCTTGCCTCTCTGGCACATGCCACCTCGGCGCACTCCCCGGGATTTCTTCTCGTGGCCGCCGTGGCCCTTGCTGAGGATGCACGTTGGGCCCGAGAAGACGGGCACAGGCAAGTCCGGCTGGAAGACGATCTTCAGCACCTTGCAATCCATCTCCTTGAGATGCACCGCGGTGAGCTTTGCAGCTTCGCCCGATTCGAGGATCACCGAGTGGCCCTCCTCGAGCTGACCCGCTGGGCGGTAGAGAGTCTCGTCGAGCTTGCCCCCGGCATCCGGGACTTGCACGCGATGGTCCGGTGTCACCCGAAGCATGTCGGTGCCCACGTGCAAGTCGACGACTTGCGTTGCCTGGGCTTCCTTGATCTCGACCACCTCCAACACGGTCTTGCCATCAGCAGCCACAACTTGCGACCCTTTGTGGAGGTCCCTCCCCTTACGCAAGACATCCAGGCGGACCTTGAACATCGAATCCAGCATGAAGCAATTCTGCTTCACCTGGGATGAGCCACTCAGGATCAAGGCTCCGTCCTCATCCACGAAGCCGTACCCCAACTGCTCCGCCAGATCCGGCTCCCGTTCACTGGAAGCTGCACCGCTGGCAGCGATGCTGTGGTGGCCGTCTTGGGAATTGGAATGATGCGACGCCTGCTGCTTCTTCGCCTCACGAAGCTGTCGCTCCAGCTCGCGGATGCGCTCCTTGTACATGCCCCTCTCTTCCCACAGAACCTGCAGCTGACCGAGCATCCCCGACCTTTCGGCCTCTGCCTTCGCCAGCAGCTGCTGCAGCACCGACTTCTCGGCCTGGCTCCCGGCCTCAGCCAAGCGCGCCTCCGCGAGCTGCGCCTCCACCTGCCTTTCCGCAGCATCGGATTCGGCCTGTGCCAGACGCTCCTTGGTTTTGGCATGCTGGGAAGCTTCCGCCTCCGAACCAGCCAAGAGCTCCTCACAGCGTTTTTGGCACTGGCCATGCTCTTCCTGCAAGTGCCCGAGCTCCTTCTGCATTTCCGCAGCCGCTGACTCGGCAGCTGCCGCGCGGCTTGCGAGCTCCTTGCACTGCTCACTGCACGTGGCGCTCTCGCTCTGCGCAGTTTGGAGCTCCGCGGTCTTGCTGCACACCTCCGCCTCCACTACAGCCAAGCGATTGCTGAGCTCTCGGCCCTCCTCCTGCGATTGGTGGAGCTCCACTTCGAGGCGCCGGCGCTCGGAGGTCTCCTCCTCGAGCTTCTGACGCTTCCGCGCCGTCTCCTGGCTCTCGGCCGCCGCGAGCCGCTCCGCGTGCTCCCGGCAGCGAGCGCGGGTTTGGGAAAGCTGCAGGTACAAAGCCACCAACTCCTCCCGCTCTGCTGCTGAGCCTCGCGGCTCTCCTCGCAGGAGCGCCGCCTCGGAGAAGCGCCAGTGGCCCCACCCGTACTTGCCGAACTCGGCCGCCCCGTGCCGGAGCAGCGCCTCTAAGAGGCGCTCCGGCCTCGTCGCCTTGCCCGCGAGCTCCGTCTCAAAGCGCTCCCGGCACCGGCTGAGCCAGGCCTCGGCCTCCGCCGGCTGCGAGGCCCACAAATCCACCAGCCGATGGCCCAGCGCCTCGCGAGCTCGGTTTGCAGGAGCATAATTTGGAGGAGAAGCAGCCAATTCGACGAAGGCGTCGATGAGGGTCGCCAGGGGCCAGCCGGCAGGAACTGCGGTCAGGTCTACGAGACGTTTTCCTTTGGCCTGCTGGGGCATGGCGGCTGGGGGAAGGGCAAACGGCGCCTCGGAGCCGAAAAGCTTGGACCCTATAAACCCTAAAGGCCCTAAAACCTTGCGCTTTGAGGTGTTAGTTTGGGTTGGGCTTGAGGAATCGGGTTTAGGTTTCAATCCTTCGGATATCCGCCTCCACGCTTCCGAGATCCGAAATCCTGAGCCCAGCACTCCCAGCACGTCGTCCTTGTGCTGGATGATGCCTCTCGTTTTGGGATTTTGGAGGTCAGAGGATGGCTTCCCGGATGCTATCGCAGTGTTTACTGCATGCTTCCATGGCACCCCTGCCCTGCCAGCATCTCTCTTTTGTTTCCTGAGCTTCGCTCTCGGTCGTAAAGTGCGCGTGTGTGAAAATGCAAGCTCATTTTCAGGATCGGGAACACATCACGACCTACGGTCGATTGATGTTAATTTCAGGCAAGTCCTTGCGCTGCCGGGGCTCTAAGATATTACAGGCGAGGCCTCGCAGGAAGACATTGGGAACCGACTCGTCGGCATTGAGCGCGAGTCTGCATATAAAAATCGGCCTTCAGGTCGACAAAGTTGCAAGTCCACAGAGCGTCCTGCGAGAATCACCGCCGGGATGGAGCCGAAAGCCATTGCATTCAGCCAAAGACCACTAGCGCAAGCCCTGCCATCAGCACAGGGGCCAACTGCGTCTGCATCGTGCTGTCCACCCAGCCACTTCCACCCAACTCGCCGGTGACGGTGGTTGACTCGGTTGCTGTGTTGCTAGTGCTGGTGAGAGTGGTTGCCGTCACCGTGGATGTCATCGTCTTAGACGTTGCAGTCAAGGAAGCTGTTGAGGTGGTCGTCGTGGTTGTGGTCAGGTCTACAAGATCAATAACCACACCATCATCAAGGAAGTCATAAGAGTAGTTGCTGCCAGCTGGAACGACCACGATCTTGTTGTAGGCAAATTGAGGCAAGCTAATGCTGATCTCGTACATATCCTGGGCCATTGCGAGAGATGGATTAGCCGGGTTAGGGTAGTCTATCATCTGACTGCCACAACTTCTACCGGACACATCAACTGAATCAACTCGCTTCGACTGCAAGGCCCAAGTGTCTTGTTCGCAGCAGATGGGGGGAGTACTGCTCTTGGCGACGTGGCCTAAAATAGCTTGATTTAAGGGGATGTGCCCGCAGTCGTCCATCGGGAGGACCACGTAGTAGTCCAGCACTGTCTCGTCCACGACTCCGTTCACCATGTTGGGTCCGAAGACCACCTTGCCGGCAAAGTCTCCCGTCTTCTCATCGGTATCGACAAACGTGGCTTCACAGACGCGGCACTGGATGTAGGGGTCCAGGGCATGGAGCTCCACTCTCGAGGTTTCTGACCCCAAAGCCGGGCAGAACCACGTGTAGGTGCCGGCAGCAATGCATCCGGAGAGGTCGCTGCCGCTGCCCGCGTTGAAGGTCACCTCACACGTGGTCCCGACGGGAAGATTGTCACAAGCAGAACTGCTTCCACGGTTCAACCCATCGAACTCCTCTCCATCATCCGCGAGGATGAACGTCGAAGCACAACGGAAAGGGGTGGTAGAAGTGCTTGCGGTGGTCGTTGAGGTCGCAGTCTCCGACGTCGTAGAAGTGGTGGTTGCGGTCGCTGTGGTCGAGGTCGTGCTCGCTGAGCTGGACGTCGAAGTGGTCCCCGTCAAACTGGACGATGTCGAGGTGGTCTCGGTGGCAGTTGAGCTGCTGCTTGTGGAGGTCGTCATCGTCACAGTGGAACTTGTTGTTGTGGTGACCGTCGCCGATGAAGAAGTGGAAGTGGTTCCCGTAGCTGTTGAGGTCGTGGAAGAAGTCATGGTGGCAGTGGCTGAGGACGAGGTGATTGTTGTCATTGTTGCCGTGGAGGAGGTTGCCGTTGAGGTTGTAGAGCTCGAGCTAGTTGCCGTAGCTGAGGAAGAAGTCGAAGTGGTAGCCGAGACGGTCGATGTCGTACCCGTCGAGGTCGTGGCCGTAGAACTGGTAGTGGACGAGGTTGACATTGTAGCCGACGAGGTGGTCGTGCTGCTGCCCGTCATCGTTGAGGACGTTGATGTCAAACTCGTCATCGTAACAGTCGTGGTCGTCGTAGTACAAATCACATTATCCATCGAAGTAACCAGCATTCCCGGAGTGAAGGTCTGACCGTCAAGATATCCCGACCAACACGTCTGAGATGCTGCTAAATCAACCATTGACAGACACGCAAGCATCAAGCATGCTTGCGTGCCTTTCACCGCTCGGTTCCACATGGTCATTATCACCTCCCAGAGACTTGAGTTCGAGCCACGGAGGCTGAGAGGACAAAAAGCAAGGTACGCCGCCCCCCCCGAGCAGACATGTTGTTTTATACACTGGCACCGGTGATCTCTGTCTTCGTCAAGCGAGTACTACTACCGGCCGACCACCACCGGAGCTTCAGCAATGACAACATGGCAGCAATATCGAGCTGATAGTAACAGATATATAACAGTGATAACGGTCGGCATCATCAGCATCATCGCCATCTTCATGATCATCCTCTCCATCATCACCATCATCACCACCATCATCATCATCATCGCCATCGACCTTGTCAAATGCAAACCTCGTTCACCGTCCCATCGCGTGACGTACGCTCTTCCGGCCTCGAAGACCAGGCGAAGGTTGCCAGGCCCAGGCGCGTACCTCGAGAGCCGAGGCGCCGGGCAAAGGCTTCTTCTTGGGTGTTTAGGGCTTAGGGTTTAGGGTTTAGGGGTTTGGGTTTAGGGTTTAGGGTTTAGGTTTCGGGTTTCGAGTTTCGGGTTTCGGGTTTAGGGGTTTAGGGGTTTAGGGGTTTAGGGTTTAGGGCTTAACAAGGGGCCTCATAGCTTTTTATGGTCTTTGTAGAAGGGACTTCGTAGGTCTTTATGGTATTTTATTAGGGACATCATGGGGTTTTTCACTAAGGGGCTTCAGAAGGGGCTCCGGATTCTTCCAAGCAATTCGCGGCACACTTGCAGTTACCGGCTGAGGGGCCCAGATGTCTGCAGCCCTTTGGATTTGCTTCGTTGCGCGGTTTGGTGTTTAGGAAACCCAGTTCAGACAAGCAAGGTTGCAGAAGGTTAGGCCGTCGCCATTTTCAAGCGCTAGCTCCCGGTCTTCTCATGAATGCAGCCAATCGCCATGGTAGTTGTATTCCAGTGGAGTAAACGACCCGACCGTGAGCATTTGGGGCCTATGGTTTAAAACTTTTCAAGACCCTTAGAGTCAACACACACACACACACCACTCTGAACCCTCCCCTGCTCTAAACCCTAAACCCTAAACTCTAAACCCGAAATCCAAAACCCTAAATCCTAAACCCTGAGACCCTAAACCCCACCGCAAGAGCTAAGCAGCACAGAAGCCTTGGCCAAATCCTGGACAAGCAGCCAGCACCATGGCTCCGGAGAACTGCCACTGGGCTATTACCACGCATGCTAAAACTAAACCAATAATGCCAATAATACCAATAATGCCAATAATACCAATAATAACAATAATACCAATAACACCAAGAATGCCACTAATACCAAGAATGCCAGTAATGCCCAGAATACCAACTATAGCAGTAATACCAATAGTACCAACAATTACCAGTATTCTAATCACGTATACTCAGACTCAGCCCTGGAGTCTGCAGCCGGAAATCCCAGGAGCTGGTGGACCCCTCAAGCATGTCCTGGACCATAGCATCATACAATATAGTGTAGTACAATATAGTATACCACAATATAGGTAAAGTATAATATAGTATAGTATAACATAGTATAGAACAATATAGTATAGTACAGGATAGTATGGTATATACTACATTATATTAGAATTGAATAATCTCTTAGCTTTCAATTCCACTCACTGGGCTGCTCGCACACTTCTGGAGCTCTGCAGGATGGCTACTTGGGGCTTCGTGAGCTACAGTGCGAGGTTATGGGAAATCCTGAGTCATGCTGTACCTATAGTCTCCTTTGTAGTTCCTTTTTGTGGTTTATATGTAGAATTTAATATAGGCCCCTAAGTAGTTCCCTTTTTGTGGTTTATATTTAGAATCCTATAAGGTAATCCCAAAAAGGAAACTACTTAGGGTAACTATAGTCTCCTTTGTAGTTCCTTTGGTTTGGTTTAACCAGTTTTAGGTCCTAGGATCCTAAAAGGGTAACCCCAAAAAGGAACTGCAATGGAGACTATAGGTAACCAGAGAATGAGTATTGGCCACGGTGGCTTCACCATGTTGAGGTAAGGATGGTAAGGGTATGTATCTCTACTCATTAGCCGCCACCCCACACCTACCAGTGCCTCACAAGCGTTAAGGGCCCAAGCTCCACGACCGGAATTTGAAGATGGAGCAGTTGGTTAAGTATGGTTTAGGGTTGAGGGTTTAGGGTTTAGGGCCGGTGATCAGCAGATAGCCTTCCCCGCGATTTCTTTGCCGACAGCTGCTTCGCACGGCGCTGCGCCTGTACGTCAAACACTCTTGACCCGCGAGCGCCGCTGCTGAATTCAGCCACCGGTACTGTAGAACTAGCATGATCTCGGCAGCTATTCTTTCTCAACCTTCACAAATCAATGCCAAATCCAATCAGCATCCCGGCTTTGCAACCCCCAGAATCTTAAGTCACTTCTGCAATTGCCTGTCCAATATGTCGGGATATGTTGCTAATACTCAGCCGTGCTCGCCCTTACAACTGGCTTGCAGCTGAACGTGCCATGCGTATTCAGCATTGTTGTTGTTTCGACACATCGTTACCGTTAGTATGACCCAAATCACGACGGTTGTCATGGTCTCTACTACCACTTACACTACTATCACTACGCTTCTAGGGCCGACAAGGATTCAATCATGCAAGGCCTGGTTACCAGCAGGCAGCCCTTTGGAACAGGATGCATCTTCTACCAAAGGCTGCGGAGCGGAACGAAACAACTGCCTTGTCGGATGCTGGTCCTGCAGTAGATTGTTGATCTTAAAGTCCTGCACGTGGTGCTTGAAGCTCCCTCTTGAAGGCTTGTACATACAGTTCGGGCTTGGCAGGTGGGTTACAGTAGGATGATACAGTAAATTGGGATAACCTCATCTATATAGGTATCACCCCAAATAGAACGCACTTGAAGACTGAAGGCAGCCTCCATAATGAAGCCTAAAGGTACCCGAGGCCCCGGCAGAACGGAGTGCCAGCTTGTCTCGAGGGTCTACATTTAGTTCCAGCAACGTCAAGGCCTGAATGATTAAAAGCCATCAACCCGCTGTGATAACTAGCTAATCAGAATAATCTAGGAACCTGACTAAGAAACCCTGGGTCTTTATTCGGGTTCTTAACATGAACCCTAACATACTTGAGGTTCATAGGGCCAGGGTTTCTTAATCAGGCTCCTACATTCCACAATACACCAAAACCCTCTTCTAGCTGATGTCCTAAGGACTAATATTGGCAACTACCCAGGCCTCTACAGTTCTAAGGCCCTTTGTGTTACGAGCTTCCAGCTGGGAGCTGCCAAACACCAGAGAAGCGCAGGAGAGCTACGGCACTTCTTAACTCCCCAATGCAAAGGGAGAGATTTTTCAATTTGAGAGCTTAGGGTTGAGAGGTCAGGGTTTGGTCTTTGGGGCTTCGGGCGTGGGGGTTAAGGGCAAACTTTCGGAATATGGCGTGAAGATGTTGGAGTTCCGCATTGGGGAGCTAAAGAGGCGTCACTTAATTATAGGGAGTCCATGAAGTGGTTCATGGGCTCTCCCCCTCCGTGCTGCTAGCCAAGTACGCTTTGGAACTGCGGATAGCGGCTGTTCGACTTCCCCTCCGCATCCTTCAAGTACCATTCTTGGTTCTCGTTCGTCCAATCCTCGAGCCACTTCCTGGCCACGACAACACCGGGGGCCAAGCCAATAGTCAGAAAAACTTCATGGGCCCTAAACCCGCCTTCTTGCACTCACCAGAGACATGCCACACCAAGCCGCTGCTGCTATCTTCGAACCACTATTCAGCAAAAGGGGCCTGCTTAAAAACCATAATCGCTGGCATGCTGAAGCATCCAAGCGCTGGAGGGCCGGGGACTTAGGAGTTCGGGGTGAAGAGCAGACCTGCAACGGTTTAGGTTTTAGGGTTTAGGGTTTAGGGTTAAGGGTTAAGGGTTTAGGTTTTAGGGTTTAAGTTTAGGGTTTAGGGTGCCTGGAACCTGCTACTTGGAACCTGCCAGCCTGGGAAACGTATACAAACCACCAGACACCATTCAACCGAAGCTCCCAAACCCTAAACCCCCAAACCCAAAACCCAGCCAACTGCCTCTAATCCTCGGAAACCGGAACCTTTCCAAGCCAGAAGATCAAATGGAGCCGCCGCCACCAGGCTTTCCCCCAGACGTCTTTATCTTCGTCTTTGGCCTTGTCTGGATGACACCTGCTTGGCCGCAAGATTTGGGGTCTCGGACTTACAGATTGCGCTTGGGGTTTGGGATTTCCAGCTTTAAAATTTGAAGATCTTGGGGCTTTTTTAAACAGTCTTTGAGAGCTTAGCTTATCAAATCTTGACTGTGAGATCTGGGTGAGCGCCTTAGCATTGCTATGACTGTTGTGCTTCCTGAGACACCACTGCGACTGAGAATCACAGAATCTCATCGCTTCATAGCAACATCGCTACTACACGTTTTCAGATTGGACACCCGAAACTCCGAAACTACCCCGAACCTTAGCTTCGAGACTTGGTATCCTGCCGTCAACTTCCCTGAAGCCTTCGATCCGACCCCACACGTCCCAGCGGGAAGGCCGCATAAGGAACGATCAACGACCGCAGCGGATCCCAACCGTGCAAGGAGAAAAATCATCACAACCGGCCCTACACCCGAATGGTTTAGGGTTTAGGGTTTAGGGCTTAGGTTTTAGGGTTTAGGGTTTAGGTTTTAGGGTTCAGGGTTTAGGGTTTAGGGAGGTATAGGTCGCAACCCCTCACCTTTCAAGTGGCCTCAGCTTCAAGGTTCTCAGCAGCAGAACCCTTCTCGCGTCAGCAGGCTTGCCCCAAGTTCTGGCAGATTTCAGCCTGGGGCCAGAGGGTTCTGCAGCTCGGAGAAAAGTGCTGTCTTTGGACATCGGGATTTAGTTGGCGTTGCAACATGCAGGTTCTGTGTTACATATATTCGGATGATGATGCTGCTGATGATGACGAACATCATCAACGTCATCATCAGCAGCATCATTACCATCATCATCAGCAGCATCATCGCCACGCCACCATCATCATCATTACCATCAGCATCGTCACCATCATCATCACCACCATCATCATCACCACCATGCTGATGACGACGAAGAAGAAGATGATGATGATGACGATGATGATGATAGTGGTGATGATGATGATGATTGCGAAGATGGCGATGAAAATGACGACGATGATGATGATGATGAAGATGAAAAGGAGGAGGAGGAGGAGGAGGAGGAGGAGGAGGAGCATCATGATAAGGATAAGGATGAGGATGAGGATGAGGACGACGATGATGACGATGATGATGAGGAGGAGGACGAGGGTGAGGATGATGATGATGACGACGACTTTGATGGTGATGAGGATGAGGGTGAGGATGAGGGTGAGGATGAGGAGGATGGTGATGGTGATGGGTGATGGTGATGGTGATGGTGATGGGTGATGGTGATGGTGATGACAATGGTAATGGTGATGGTGATGATGATGATGATGGTGGTGGTGATGATGATGATGGTGATGGTGATGGTGATGTTGGTGATGGTGATGGTGATGCTGCTGGTGATGGTAATGGTGATGCTGCTGGTGATAGTGATGGTGATGGTGGTGGTGATGCTGCTGGTGATGGTGATGGTGCTGGTGCTGGTGCTGGTGCTGGTGCTGGTGCTGGTGCTGGTGCCGGTGCTGGTGCTGGTGCTGGTGCCGGTGCTGGTGCCGGTGCTGGTGCTGGTGCTGGTGCTGGTGCTGGCGCTGGCGCTGGCGGTGGCGGTGGCGGCGGCATTGTTGTTGTCGTTGTTGGTGTTGTTCGCTGTTGTT
>CAJNJA010024697.1:47476-65138 GCA_905231915.1 Symbiodinium necroappetens | reverse complement strand
CTCGCCAGGCCTTGAACCAGCGCTGGAAAGCCCAGGCCGCGTTCGCAGCGCTCCGGGCGCACGCCTGCTCGCTCCTCGAGCTGCCCACCGCGGGGCCCAGCGACCCATCTGACGACCAAGAGGTGCCGTTGGGTGAGTTGCTCGCGGGCAGCCTGCGAACAGGCCCCAGCCGGCTGGCGTAGTAGCCGGCTCACGTAGGTACCCCAGACCATGAGGACTACCGACGCAGACGCAAAAAGGTGCGGAAAAAAAATGTCCAGCGCGGCTTTCTTCCGCAAACTACGCGAGGTCATACGAGTCTGTCACACGAGAGCTGCTCCCGTTCGTATGGCTCTTTTATGGCAGCTCTCCAGCTACTGCTTTTGGACGCCGCGGGGGCCTGTCGGGTCGTGCCGCAAGGCGAAGGCTGCGAGCAAGGGATGCCCTGGCCCCAGCGCTTCTCGCCCTAATGAAGTGCTGTGCCACGCCGCCCCGCTTGCCTTCCTTGGTGATTTGTCTGTCGTTCTACAGTCCCTGAGCATTCCCGGGCAGCCTTGGATGAGGGCCATCGAAGCCCACGGCGGCATAGCTTCACACTTCGGCAGGATGCAGGCCTTCGCGATGGAAGTGGGCAGGCATCTGCGAGCTGGGAGACGCGGTTTGGCGAGGGGACAAACCACCAGCTGAAAGAGGCTTGGTCGGTTTGGCGCGGGCGGATGCGCTGCCGGCGAGCGCACGTGCCCGATCTCGCGCGTTGGAAGGCGGCACAGGCAGAGATGTCCGATGTGTTGGCGCAGAGACTATTGCAGGAAGCCGGCTGGCAAACGACGCAGGCCCGGGAGACTGGCTGCATGGTTGGCAGTTGCATGCTACGCGTACTCCCAACACTTCCGCAAGCACGTGTTGTCGCCTGACATGCCACCCAGTTATCCCAGGCTGGACTGCAAGCAGGTGCTTGGCTCGCTGCGATCACGACGGGTTCGGCAACCATACTCCCAGCCAGGCAATGCAGATCGCACTCGCATGCCGAACGGGACTCCTCGCCAGGTGGTGCATGTATTGCGATCCAACTTCACATCCTCAGAGCACCACCGGGGCAAGGTCGATCAACTTCGGGGGTTTTGCAGAGGGATGCAGAGATTTACCGCCCTGTTCCTCGGAATTGTGTTTGAGGAGATGTTGGCTGTTCGCTCCTCCAATGTCCCTCGCACCTAGCCTGCCGTCGTTCGTTTACCATCGTTTACCAGTCCTCGCAGCAGCATTTCGCAGCGATGCCCCATGTTGCCCACTGCAGTAGTTGGACACTTTGGCTTGGGCTTGGACTTGCACTGGGTCGAACTGGGCATCGGAGGGTATCCTTGCTTGTATTCTAGTCTCTGCCCGCGTATAGGGTGCCATTCTTAATTGGCCCGCCATCTTTGCACACAGCACGCGCAGCCCATCTCCACCAGACTGGCCAGAAGCTACTCCTGCGAAGTGTGTTTCGCTCGTTGGATGCTGCCGGGGGCTTGCCTGCTGTGTCACTGGGCCTTGTTACTGTGCCCCGTCTGAGCAAAATCGTGTTGGCCGTGTCGGAGTCGCACGGTCTCGGGCGCGCTTTGATCTGCAGCATGCCGGAGGTAAACTCGCAGGTGAAAGTTCAAATTCGACCTCTCTCAATTCCGAGACCCACGCCCGCTCGCGCGTGAGCACTCGGAACCTGGGTGTGGCCGCCACGATGATGCCTTGGGAGACCATGCGCTCGTGTGCCCCCGGACTGGCCTCCTGGCTACTTATAATAGCCGAGCCGAGCTGGTTGAGCGCGCGAAGCCGTTGGACACGTGGTGCCCCAACAATAGCTCGTCAACACCACTGCGCCGGGTGCATCACGCTTGACGATCGTAGGCGCGTGACCTCGTCATGTACGGTGCCGCACCGCTGTGTGGAACCCTGTGCTGCGCTGGGACCCTCGTTTCGCCTCTAACGCGAGATGGCGAGCCCCGCCCCGGCGCGGCCACGCAAGTTCTGCGCACCGAAATCGGCGGGCGGTGGAACGCAGGCGCTTCTCGCCCTCCGCCGGACAGAGCTCCGCCGGCTGTGCGAGCACCCGCGAAAGCAGCGTGGACCCGCTGCTGGTGGAGCGTGCTTTCTGTTGCTGTCCAACAGGCCGTTGGTCACGCAGCGCTGTAGGGCGCGCCCGGGCCATGCCGGCACTGGTACCTGCTGATGCGCCGGCCTCGGATGAGGTCTTGGACCTGGCCGACCCGCAAGGGCCGCTTGCCGCTGCTGAGCCGGCCCTAACGCGGGATTGAGCCTCCCCTGGGAGCCGGACCTAGCCGACACAGCTCAACTGCTAACGCAAAAAGGTGTGTAAAAAAGCAAACTCGACCACACCTCCCCTGGAGCACCGCACGTTTCCCCCCATACATCTGTAGGGACTTCGGAACATCTGCCCAGGCCTGAGCGCATTGGATTTGACAATTTGCAGCGTTGCGTGCCTTGCTTTTTGGATCAAGCCAGCCAGACGGAACGGGTGGTTGCTGGCTTAGCAGAGCAGGCAGGATGGCCGGGCCGCGGCACGGTTTGTGCCGATGTTTGCTGCTGGGCGTCGTGCTAGTAATGCTCCCAGGTTACAGCTGGGTGCCAGGGATCAGGACAAGATCTAGCCCTCGCAAGCTTGTCGCAAGACTAGCATACAAACCCATTTTGCGGCGAGACCCCACTGTCAATCAGAACATGCAAAAATGGATGGGTCAGCAGCTCCGCTTGGTGAAACGCCAGGAGGCAGGTGGCTTCTCCAACCCCACAGAGAGGAAACAGTTGTATTTGAAGAAACTTGGCTTGGAAAACAAGGCAGATGAGATTGAGCAGAAGAAGCAGCGCCCGCCGTGGCACCTGCCACACATTGTGGCAGGCGACAAGTTTATCGGCAACATTCAGCACCCAGGCCTTTTCCGAGGCGAACAGCTGGACTTAAAGTTCACAGCTACATCCGACAGTGAGGCGCAGATTTTTTCCAAGCGTGGCGACATCGACGACATAGTCACATTCAACCAAGACTACCCGATCGCATATGAATCAGGTGAGCAAAAGGATCAAGATATGACGGCTTATGCATTCCACAAGTTCAACGAGCAGTGGCGCGATTTTAAGCAGCCAATGCCGAAAGAGGAGGATTGTCAACACATGTCTCTGCCCATGTTGCAGCAGTTCTTCAAGCAGGCCGGATGTTGACAACTTGGTCAGTGTGGTTGCTTGAGTGAATCCGGAACAGCCCATGCGTCCCCGCTTAGATATCGTGCGTAGGGTTTTTTGCAATTCTGTGGGTTGACTTTCTGTGCACGTCCCAGGTGGCCACTGTCGAAGGATTTCCATCCGAGGGCGAGTTTGCAGAGAATTGCGCAGATGCAAGCAAAGGCATGACACGGGAGGAAGCCTTGGCCAAAACTAAAACTGTGTTCAAGCGATTTTTTGCGCAGTCCAACTGCAGCCAGCAGTGTACCAGGAATTCCTGAAGTATCTGCGTGCAGAGTCACCCGACTACCTAGTGCCTGGGTCAGCATCAAGAGCAGGCTGCAGAACCAGGCACTCTGCATACCTTGCATAGGGTTCCCGGCACTGCTTATCTGCATGGACGGTGTTTAAGGAGAAAGGCTTCAAAGGCATTTTCACTGGACGGCGCATCCAGTTCACCGATGGCAAGTTGGCATTTGATGGTGATTTTCAAACCATCGGAGACAACTTGATCTATGGCAGCGTGGCTGCATTATCTGGTCGCAGGATGCCATCGGTTCATGTATCAGGCTGAACACTGGGCTGGGCCATTGTTGCCATTACTTTCAGGGAAAACGAAAACCAACATCTCGTTCCCCGCGTAAGTCTTACGCGGGGGCGGTCAATGATTGAGTCTGGGCATGCCCGCAGGCCCGTAGGCAGCACGCAATATGTTGGGCCACACTCCACCAAATTCAGAATAAAGTCCAAGTGGCGAGAAGAGCACCCGCCAGGCTTTGTCACGCTAGGCGGCGAGCCTGGTGGAACGTTTTCATTGGAGCTGCAACTTGGCACGAGACATGGAGAGATGTTCGTGTCTCGACAGCTTTCATGTCCTCGAGCTGTGAGCCTTATCATCACCAAGGGTGAAGAAGAAAAAGGAGGACTGATGTTTCGGACCAGCATATCAACTGGTCAATCAATCATCTCTTAATGAAGCTAGAGACAGCTAGACCTGAACCCAGTTTTCACAGAGACGGTCACGGGAAAAAGGTCGATGCAGAAGCTGCCTTTGGTCATCTGCATGTCGACGGGTTTGTCCTGATCTTTGCTGCCGTGCCAGTCACAAATTCAATTTGAGTGCTTTGCAGGGCCCAGGAATGCTCAGGATTTGTCGGCCTGGGGCTGCCTGACGCTAGCTTTTCTGCAACCGTCGCATGCAGCATGTTACGTGCTTTCGCGTTTGCGGTCTTCGCGGCCCTCGACCTGATCGGTGGGAAGGCGCGTGTTCGCTTGTCACTTCTTAGTCTTTCCAGAGATGCAGCCATGGCCCGTCAACAGGCAGAGACTTGGATGCTTAGAGCCGGAGGCCTCGAGTTCCAGCTGGAAGAAGCATTGGGGGTCTTGCAGGGCACCGTGACGTGGAAGCCAAGGCCAGACGGTTTCGTAATCCTTTTGCTCTACTTTGGTTCTAAACCACGGGCCAGGTCCGGTGCAGCTTCAAAGCCCGGGAAGTGGCAGTGCAACGAGCCGTGGAGTAGCTGTTTTGTCAGCATGCTGTGGAGATTGCCTGTTGCTGTGAGTCCGATGTTCTGCAGGCAATCGCCTTCGTTTGGAGCCATTGTTTGACATGGAGGTGCATCTGCAAGAGAGGCAGATGGACGGTGCACGAAGCTGTGCAGAAATCTATGTAGAGCGGCAAGGCTGAGCGAGCCTCGTTTGTAGTTGGAGGCCAATGACAGAAATCACTGGGGTGAACTCATCGCAGTGTGCCCCGGCTCCGTTAAACATGGATGAAGCTAGCCCAGTACCGGACTGGTTTGAAAGATCCAAGGCATCATGCGTGAGCCCCCGGTCGTGGAATTCAGCCGGCTTTCCGTCCAACTCGACTGCCCGCAGCATGGCATAGCATGGCGTGCATTGCAAGTGATCATGGTAGACCAGCATTGGAGCGCCCACAGTGCTTGGGCTGGACCTTTGACCAGGCTTGGCCTCCATGTTGCTTGGAGTGTGACCATGCAATCTGCACAATCGCGGGCCGAAGATGACGGCCTTGCAGCCTTCCTCAGGGTGTCAGCTAAACTGGCAGCCGATCGCGCTTTTCCAGCAAAGTTGGTATTACTAGCTATAAACACTGAGCACACTGCAAGCTGCGGCCAGACATCGTCGACTGGTAGCGTTCCTGGATCGCCGATCCTGCTTGACGACCAGTTCTTTGCTGCAGTGGAGCATCCGCTCGCTGCGCATGACCTGAACAAGACTTCTGGCAGTGATATGGTGGGCTCCGTCAATCATTTAGCATCGATGGACTGGAAGACTGAAAGTTTTGGCTACGGCGCGGTCATAGGTGCCTTCGCAGAAACGTCGCAAGCTCGTCGTTCTTTCAACCTGTACTTGTCACAAGCTCGCCCTCACTCCTGGCAAGGGCCACTGGTCCATTACAACAGTTGGTACGACTTCACGTCATGGCAAGATCAGTCTTTCTTCGATCCTCGCCGTGCAACAACAGTTCAGCAAAGCCTTTGGTTGCGACAGTTGTTGGCTGAGTTGTCGCAAGACCAAATGAACGAGACTTCTGCGCTTGAGAAAATCAGCACTTTTCATGATGAATTAGTCGCGAAGCGGGGTGTGCAGATTGACTCATTCTTGTGGGACGACGGCTGGGACGATCCACAGCGAGGAATGTGGGCTTTCAATGTGGCAAGATTTCCGAACGGCTTTGACAACTTGGTGCGAGCGGCAGACTCCAGAAACTGTCACCCACTTGCAGGGAAGCTATGCATGGTCTTTCCACTACTCGTGTTTGTGTACCGAGGTAGCAATGGCATCTGGCTTTCTCCCTGGGGTGGCTATGGTGAGGCTAAGGACCTCCGAGTAGCGGAAGCTAAGCGACGAGGCCTGGAAGTCAACGAGCATCTCGGATTTACTGTGAGTCTTAACTCAGCCGGTACCTCCAGTCATGATTGCTGTACGAGCCTGTCGCGTCCGCATTGCAAGGCATGTTGTAGCATCAGGGGGTACCAGGGGTAACGCAAGCGAATGCCGCTCAGGCATGGCTTTTCTCTTGCAGGTGCGGTTGATGGTCGCAAGCCCCGTGTCAGGGCCCAGTGCCCCTGCTCAGTCGCTGACACCCGCTCAGGTCCTATGTACAGAGCGATGCTTTGCTGCACATGCTTGGCTTGCACAGCCTTTGGGTGTATGTGCCATGTGCAATCTGCGGGCGGAACATCCGCAACCAGCTGCATGTTCGTTGTTTCTGTTCTGCATCGTTTGCGCTTACAACCTCGACACTGGTGGAGGAAGTTCACAGCAGCAGCTGCCAGTTTCCGGCACGAGGCGGGCGTAAACTTATTCAAGATGCTCGGCATGGATAGCTACATTTAGCCGAATGCTTGCCATTAGCATGGCCTGACCCTTGCAGTCGATGCTCGTAGATGCATCACAAGGTTTGATGGCATTGCGGGCGACCCGAGTGAAGTTCCAGGTGAGATCGAAGCCATGCTTTCGTTCTCGCATGCTCTGCGAGAAGTGGAACCAAAAAGCCACGTTGCTAGACAGAGGACAGGAGCAAAGACACAACTTAGCAATAATCACACCATATTGTCGTGTTGCGGCATGGTGTCGATTCAGTGTAGATGTCCATTTCGTGCGCCGATTGAATGTGTGACCAGTCCAACGTTGGTACATAATATTAGGCCCTCCTTGGGCAGACCTCATTGCGAAGTGTCCAACATCAAACATCAGAACTGACTCACCCGGCAAGTTCGGGACGCAGCAGAACAGAAAAAAAGTGTATTGCAAACCACGAGGCTCAGTTCGTACAAACAAGACACAGTGTACCAAACTCATCGCTTCGTCCTCCTCCTTGAGAACTTTGCGTAGCAGCGAACCTTCAACGAAGTTTCCCTTTCTGAAGTTGAGTGGTTGTCGGCATCTTTCATTGCATGCATGTGAGGACAGATTTTTCTTCCCGACATGGGCATGGTCGCTAGCCGGACAGTAGTCATTGCACTTCTCCAACCATCACATGTCCGAGCTTGCGAAAGTCCCGTCGTGACTATCAGCCACATGGGAAATCCTTCGCTTGCCTTCGTGCGAGATGTCTAATCAGCAGATCGAAATTGCATGGGGAATCCATCAGTGCCAGAAGATAGCAAAACAGATGCACTTGCTGAGGGCATGCATCCGACGTCACTCGTAGCTCCGCGTGCTTTTCTCGACGAATTGTTCCGTTGAAAATGCATTTTTGTTGTTCCACCCTGCAGGAGTGTGGAAGCTGGGCTGAAGCTTAAGTTATTTGGGGCATGTCGACCATGTGCGGCAGCTCCAGTTGCAGCTCCGTTTTGTACTCTCAGGCTGCAAAGGATCGAATCTGGATCAACTTGACCACGGGGACCTGGCCAAGTCCGTTTTTCCTTCTTTGGGTGCCTCGCTTCACCTCCATGGAGGGTTGATTATTGGTTTATGTATATGACTGCGTGGATCGTATTCACTTGGGTTGCACGTTTCAGGTGGACAGCATCTGGCGGGGCCACCGAGACGTTCTTGCCTTCTCTGAAGATGAGCGGCCGGGCTTGACCATCCGACAGCGCTGGCAGCTCTTCCGTGAGTGACCTGGCAAGCGTGGAAGGTTCTGCGTTTGAACGGTCGTTGCAGCTGATTGTGGCCACACCGTCTGTCCAGGTGCATTATCTCAGCAGCCATTGTGCAACGCGCGAGGTTCTTCCCCATATCGCGCCTGATGATCCATGGCGCTGTTTTGTCAAAGCATGGTGATGCTCGGGCGCTCGGGCTCCATCTTGCTAACGAGCTCGATTGGGCACAGGAAGTTTGGTCGCATGCTTCACTGGGCCTATTGCTGCAGGAGCTCTATGTTTCGCCTGACCTCATGGATCCAGGTCGGTGGGACGTCCTGGCCGAGGCTTTGCAGTGGGCACGGAAGAATTCACTGACACTTGAAGACACGCATTGGGCCATCTTCCGTGCATGCGAGATGGGGCCTTACGGCTGGGCAGCCTGGCGAGATGGCCTGGGCTTCTTAACCTTAAGGAATCCATCTACTAAAAAGTCTGCGAAACCCAAGATGAAGACGGACGTCTTCACCATGCAAGATGCCTTCGAGCTGCCATCCGGCGACATGGGTCATCTCCAATTTCGTATTGTGAAGAGGTTGGCGAGTTCATCCAGCAAGTGGCGGTGTAGCTCGTTTCATGGAGCGAAACGGCAGCAGGGTGAATGTGTTATCGCTTCCGATAAGCAGACGTATGTTGAGCTAGATGATGCGGAGCTCGTGATTCTAGAATTTCGCCGCGCAGTTTCTCACCCCAATCTCGCTGCCGTTGGTGACAGATCAGAATTGTAGCGTGTGCATTGCAAGGGCAGTTTTTCGACTTGGGCGATGCCTGATTGACCGACCGACCAACAGCTCAATGCCATCAAGATGCCGAGGGGTTTGGATCTGGAGATCGGAGGAGCTTGGGAAGCATGGAGAAGACGGGAAGAACCCCCTCCCCGCCAGTCCAGAGGAGAAGAGTTGAAGAGGCGTTCGACAGGGCGAGACGAGCTAAAGGCGGCCCACGGCGGACGAAGGTGGAGCCCCACATCAAGTGGAAAAGGGTGGATGCCCGATCTCCGATCCCTTTGCCGTCCAACGTGCCTGGATGGCGTGATGCGTTTTCGTGCACAGAGTTCGACGACGATTTTGAAAAGAGTCGCAGACCTGACCAGCGCACACAGCAAGCAACCACCACCCTGGCATGTCTTGTTGGCCCAAAAAGAGGCGTCATTATAAGGACAGAGTTCGTAGAGCCAACCACATGGACCATGCACCTGCCAAGCCCTGAAGCCCCGTGCACACAAGAACATAGACCATCTATCCACCCTGCTTCTCCATCAGATGTTCTGGCTCATGTCGGCACATCAGCTCCAGAATGCCAGGTTGCCCAGGCCTTGCTCAGAGTCGTGCTTTTTCCAGCTGTATGATTTCACTTAGTCGTGTTTGAGGCCGCTGGTTGGTTGGAGTGGTCTTGTGGGCGCTGGTGCCGTGCGAGAATGCGGAGCCATCTGAGTTCACGTCTTGGTTTCCTGCAGTGGAAATCGAAGACTATGAGTGCCGGCGTGCGTTCAAGGGCCAGCCTATTGTGAACTGGCCTTTTTTGCGACAGCGACTGGGCGATTTGGTGAAAGCGACGCTGGACGATCGCAGCTTGTTGATCAGAGAGGATTCTGCAGCTGCGGCCAAGCGTGAGGCCTTGCAGCTCGAAATCCTGGAGATTGCTGCCGTAGTCTTGTGGCGCTTCCCACATGCATTGAACGAGTGCCCCTTCGGAGCTGTTACAGCGTCAATTTTCGCTACATGCATGGCTTACCTGGACAGCAGCCGGCTTGCGGCAAGCCCCCTACAGGCCGCTTACACCAAGCTCCTGGAGCATTTGAAAAGAGACACACTGATTGAGCTCTTGTCCCGTGATCTGTCCGTCCTGCTGGACCTGGCGCCCCTGCACGTGACAGCTGCAACGGAGTGGAACACGTTCGCATTGCTTCATATCTACTTGTCCGAAATCAAGCCGCACCAGATGGAGGAGATTCCGCCAGACAATCTTGTGTGCAAAGGCGTGTCGGTTGCCGGGTATACATCTGAGCGCATGCTGGACATGATCAAACGTCACACCCCATACGCATCTGGACGTGACATCGAGGGCCTGAAGTTTTTGCGTGGCTTGGACGGACTAGTCTCTGCAACGATGAAAGATCCCAGGGAGTTCTCAACTACCTATGTGCCGGCATGTCCTGTGGGCGCTGCGGCATTTGGAGTTTCAGCCGCCATGTTGGCCCTGATGTCCAATCCTTCCCTCTTTGAGCGCTTCAGCAATATGGCCCATGGGATAATGCGGTCCTTCACCCCGGAGATCCTCAGGGCTGCTGCAGTTTGGGGAGTTTTTCATGGATTGGCAAAGATGGGAATGTTTGCCCTTCGCTCCTACGACCTTGTGCCGAGAACTTAGTATTCCCCAGCATAACTCGGGATCTAAAAGCGGCGTTCCCCGGGTTTCGACTCAGGTGGTCCTCCGACGAACTTTGCGAGCTACCTGCCGAGCCGCACGCTTTTGACGCTTTGCGACTGGATCCTGCCTTGAGGTTGACACACCTATCTGCAAATGCTGGAAAGCACGGACACTCGTTAACTCGGCTGGTTACTTCGTTCCTGGCGCAGTTGAAATCTGTGCAAGAAGATCCAGAGGTAATGGTTTACGTGACTGCTGTTGGTGGCCTGCCTTTTGCGAACTACATTACGGGACAGGTTGGGGCAAAGTGCGTGACAACCGTACCCTGTCGCTGGTGAGCCGGTGACCTGCATAGAGAATCTCTAGCAAAATGGTCAGGGACTTGTCATGGCTCCGTTTGTGCGTGGGTGTTGTTCCCGCGGCGTGTGCTCCATTCCCCAAGCCCCACCCCATTCATTGCAGCCCGATTGCATCTGCGTCGTAGCAGATGAAGCTCTGCTGAATCGTGCCAGACGAGACTAAGCTCTTAACAGGAGTTCGAAGTGTTAGAGCGTCCAAACCTCAAACCCAAGAGTGCGAGCAAAACCCAAAAACCGTGCAGTAAGCGGGCTCAAGGCACCTGGCATATGCCCTTGGGGATCGTGGGGTCTCAGTTCCAGGGCAGCGCTTGGCCGTGAAAAAACCACGTGTCGATGCGTCAGTATCACTGTCCCTGCAGAGGATTCATCAAGCGCGCTTTGGTGGTTGGCCTGCCGGCGCTGATCGTGGCGTGCATGGACCAGGATGCGTTTGCCAAGTGCAACCAGGACAGCTGCCTGGTTTGCTATTGTACTTGTAGCGAGTCTCGACGCATCATCAGGCTGTTGCAGATTCGAAGCTGGACTTGTTTCGCAACTTGGCTCGGACAGCGACATCAGGTAAAGTTGAGAGAGAAGCAGCTGGCGTACTTCTGGGTGCGCCTACAACAGTCTGCAGGCGAGTCCCCAAAAGAAACGACGGTCCTGTGCGTCCCGGCGGTGGAAGGTTCCTCAACGCAATGTGGATGTATGATGTGCTTCCTCCATTAGTTTCATGGATAAGCTAAGAAAGCGCGCGACAGTCGTGCCACGCGAGTTGAGGACACGTGATCTACATCAAGCATGCCTTCCTACCGATGCTACTCAGCGCTGCAATAGACACGGTTTGGATCGACTTTGACACCTTCATCTTGCAGGCCTGCCAGTCGTAAGTATCATGTGAATGTGGCTGGTGGAGATGCAGACACTTGATGTCTTACTACTGGTACTGAGTACTGACTTACTGGTTACCTTCTTCCTCCACGAATTGGGTTGCTGGTCACAGATGACCTTTGTCGGTTGTCGTCAGTATCTCTAAACCAGTCAAGAGCAAGTACGGTCCTCACTTGTCCGCATCTCGGCTTGCATGCACACCAGCAGAGTCAAAGTTGTGGTTGCTGGTGCAAGGTATGCTGACATGCGAACTGGCTAGGCAAGGGTTTTGGTAAAGTGCCGTGTTAGGTGTGCCGAGATAGTCTAGAAGCGACTTATTCAAATTGC
Organism: Symbiodinium necroappetens; assembly: GCA_905231915.1. Taxonomy (NCBI): domain Eukaryota; class Dinophyceae; order Suessiales; family Symbiodiniaceae; genus Symbiodinium; species Symbiodinium necroappetens. The sequence continues at coordinate 53,407 of CAJNJA010024697.1, read as the reverse complement.
AATGCTTCCGTTGCTAGTGCTTGTAACACAGCTATCTGCTGCATTACATGCAATCACAAAGCTAAATTCTCTCTCTTACTGCAGGTACTCTTGGAGTAATGTAGGATGACTGCAGATTGAAAGGAGCCCTCGGCTCAGCTGCGGGCGGCGCGCGATGCGCCGGTGCGAGTCCTGCCACAACGCTCGCGAGCTACGAAGCGGCAGGAAGTTAAGCCTTCCGTCCATCATTGCTGCTATTGGTTCTCCTTTCACGTCAGCGTCGTACGAGAACTGTACTTGTCCTATCATGAGTATGTCTTACTTTTACCGTTGCATCTGCTAATCCTTCATGTCATTCTTACCTTAACCACGGTCTTTGCTCTTGCTGCCACTCTATTTTGACCGTGCTGCTGCTCGTTCTTCCCTGAGTATTCTCATGATAGTCTCTACAATTTCTCGGATCTTTTCATTAGCAGTGCTTTTTGTGGCTTTCGTTGCTGCCACTGCCACTAGGATTAGTTGTGTTCTTTGCAGTGGTCATTTATCAGATTATCCTTGTGGTTGCCATTGCGGAATATATAAACTGGCCTACCACGACAGTCTGCATCGTTGTTTCTAACACGAGGTCAAACTCGCATGATTTCTCTTCAAGTGCTTGGCCGTTGTCCTTCAGTTCTCAGGTTCGATTTGGCTCCTTCTTGTTCGACAACAAGACGGACCTGTGCTCCTTGTCAAAGATCTGCGACCCGAGGCAGGTGTGAACATACATGTGGGTGCCGTTGCTAAGCTGTGCGGACCTGGCCGACCAGGCAGTACTGGTCGTACAATTTGACGTCCACGACCCCAGAATCTGCATTGGACCATCAGGGAGTCGAAGTCTTAGTCACGGAACATTGGGATGCCCGCTGCCTGAACAATGGCCTGTTCTATGTACGCGCAACATATCGGACGTTGGTGTTTTTCGCCCTATTCTTGAGACAAATCTATGTGAACCCATACACCGACAACCAAAATCTGTTTGATGCCTTTCTTGCCCATTCCACCGTGGACTCTGCAGTGCCAGAAGCCAGACCTATATTGAACTACGCATTGCTGGACATCGAAAATAAGTTTGGCTGTGCCGAAGGCCACGTCAACGAAGCAGCCCCGGGGCATGAAGACGGCTTGAGCACCTTTCATTTCTGGGCGTCGGACTTCCGAACGCGCGAGGCCGCGGGAGAGGAGAACTCGACCGCTGCCCGCATCGTCAACCGAAATGGGGTGGAGCGCGTGGCCAAGGTTCGGGCAGGAAAGGATGACTTATTCGAGATCTTCTTTGGACCTGCTGCCCAAGCAGCTTATGCAAACGGTGTGCCGGAAGCCGGAGCTGCCTTTATAAAACAAGCCTTTGCCTGAGTCTTCTGCCTTGCGTGTCTGGGTTAGCGGCTACAGTAGCACAGCTTCACCGAGTTCGCCTTTTTGTGCCTCAGGTTCGAGCGCCGAAGCCGAACTGGAAAGGCATGTGTGCTGTTACGGCCGTGGGTGTGGAGGAGCTCGTGGATGAACGCATGCTCCAAGGTGAACAGACACTCATCGACTGGCAGGCTGCTACTTATGTCACCGACGTCGCCGAGACCGGGCCTTTGGAGCCCCTCGAGCTCTCCGATCCCGTCGCGTCGACATCGGGATGCGATCGAGCGCCACGTTGTGTGGACATACCCTTGGAGGAGTGGACCTCAGCGTTGAAAAGCGTCGGAGAGCTTGGAAGCGTTCTGGACGAGGCAGAGATGTCGCAGCTCAAAGCTCGGCTCCGAAGCTTGGATGTTGGGGTTTTGCTGACGGCTCGGGCCTTCAAATTCACGGGTCAGCAGACCTTGGCCAGAGAGCTCCGGGAGGTGCTGCGCCACCCGCAGACATCCGCCACTTGATGCCAATCGAACTTGCCAGGGCTTTCGCCTAGGTCCTAGGTGTCCAGATGCCCGACCATGCCTCACATTCTTGAGCTCGCAAAGCCTTTGGCATCAAGGATGCCTGACTATGAGTTTCCGGGAGCAAGTAGTGTACTCCGTGTTGCACGAACCGTCACGAACGCTACAATAACAGAAGCTTGCATCAAGCCCGGTCTCGCATTTAGAGAAGCTCTTTGACCCCACAATGAGCCCCAAAGCCGCACCACTCCCTTGACAGCCGTGCATTGGCCAGTCCACTTCGCTTTCATGGCCCTTTCCTTCGCATCGCCATGGCCGACTGCAGCTACTGCGAGTGCCACTGCTGCGCGTTCGGTGCGATCCCAGCTCGGGCCAAGCGATGGCCTACCGAGCCGGCAAACAAGTCAGCTTTTGCTGGGCTGCTCCGTGATCGTCGTCTCGACGCGCGTGTGCCGCAAACTCCTGCCGGGGAGGACCCTCGAGTGGGGCAGCAGTGGCATGCTCACTTGGTTTGACAGGGCGTGGGATCTCCCCGGCAACGCGAGCATAGTTGCATAGTTGTGTGGCGGCTCACAAGTCAGTGGGGGGGAGGCCTTTGAACAGTCATACTCGGATGAGTGTAGATGACTTCCCATGAATGAGCTCTTCTGGTGAGTTTGAGTTCGGGTTAGACTTACGACTGTAACCTTGTTTTTAGAGGAAAGCTTTTCCAGCACGACAGCTTGTTAGGGCTGGAACCTCTCCGATCTCCCATGGAGCCTTGCCGGCCTTGCGATGCATGGCAAACGTAGTGCAAGAGGCAAGGCAACAGCTGCGCGGTGAATGGCCCGAGTGGTCTGCGCCGGTCTGGCGAAGACCTTCGCACGGGCCTGGCTCACGCAGCCAGTCGGCAGACCCACCTTTGAGCTCAGTCCACCTTCCGTCCCAAGCCCTACCTGTGGCTCGCAGTGCATCAAGAGCAGGGAGTGAATGCCTTGAGCGCCACGACCCTCAGCAGACAGAGCTTGCAAAGCATACAGGCCGTCTGCTCAAACCCAGGAGTTGTTCGGTGTCATCGGAAAGGTCTTCTACATCTCATGGTGGATCTCCTGATCTGGAACTCAACGCGGCAGAAGATGCTACATCCGGCTCGAGTTCAGACGAGCTCGAAGATGAGCTCGTGCGTCTTGAACAAGAATTACAGGACAAGCAACGGGAGCTGGATAAGGTAAAGGCAGACGGGCACGTCTTGGAGGAACGACTCGAAAAAACAGAGCGCAATGCACAACACTTTGGAGAAACCGCGGCCCTTTTGGAAGCTGGTCTACAGGATGCCAGCTGCGAGGAAGGTGCTCCACACCGTGAGCTTCGCCCAGCTCCGCGTACAGTGGATCCCGCCCGCACGCAGGCCATCGATGAGCTCGTGGATGAGTGGAGCCGCGCGAGAGCTGCGCTTGGCCTGGTTTGAGCAAGGCTCGAAGAGCCTGTCCAAGTCCAGGATGCTGCGCAGACTCCTAGACCAAAGAAGAGTTTCACCGAAACAAGCAGCAAAAGAAATCCTGTGCAGGTGCTGACGTTTGAGCTTGCTTGTGCATATATATATATATATATTACATATGTAGCACGAAGCATGGCAGGAGCAAGCGTTCACAAGTTCATGCACAAGGCCCGGTACCCCTGGGCAATATCTTTGATGCCCTGCCCTCAGTACCTCCATTCGAGCAGGCTGAGACAGAGCACATGTCTCCGCGTTCCTTCACGAGGCAGCGGTAAATCAAGGCGGACGTGGCATGGGAGGCGGATTTGTTGGTCCTGGGCCGGGCGACATGTTCGGCGGACAGAAGAGCCCTTTGGCTGTTGGCACAGCCTTTTCCAGTGTCAGACCGCATCTCCACGGCTCCGGATGTCTACCTCCAAGGATCCCCGGAAGAAGAAGAGAAAGCGCGGAAGGTCCGCTTTGTGGTTTTTCATGGTGAGAACCTGAAGTCTTTGAACCATCACGGCCCACGCCGTCATGCACTTTCATGCCGTGTGGCACCGAAGTCCAGCATCTCTTGGCTTCACGCGAGGTCTTGCAGAACATACGGGACTTTCGGATGAAGCCGAAGGAGGTGAAGGAATACCTCGACCGTTTCGTTATCGAGCAGGCGGGCGTGCCCACTGCCGCCAAATTTGTTCCAGTGCATGGGGCCAGACTGCCAGCAGCTGAGTGCAGGATGATGCCAAGAAGGTGTTGCGCTTCAGCTGCACGGTCATTCTCGGTCTTGGTGTTAATTGCTCGACGGCTTGACTCCTGGCAGCCTCCAGGTCCGTGGCTTTATGCGATCATTACAACTGGGCGAGGAGATGCCTCGATGATCCCAGCCTTCGGGGTAAGAACTATACCAAGCCGCCGCTTGGGAAGCAAAGATGCGGAGCCTGTCCTTCTTTTCGCTTGTCCCATATCTCTCAGTACTGTTGCGAGGAACATCCTCATCTCCGGTCCTACGGGGAGTGGGAAGACCTACCTCGTGAGAACCATGGCTAAGATGCTCGGAGTGCCCTTTGCCAAGGACCTCCAGCTGCAACAACTTCCTTGAAGCGAAAGCTGAGCTTAGACGGCGGAAGAACCACTTGATTTTACTGTCAGGCCGATGCAACAAAGTTCTCCGAAACAGGCATTGTCGGTGAAGACGCAGAGGATGTTGTTAGACAGCTCGTGGATTCAGCCGGGGGCAGCTCAGAGGTGGCGCAGTACGGAATGGTGCACTTCTTCTGAAGAAAGATCTGGTTTGCCCTGTGCTTTTGATGAGCACCTGAGCCGTCACTGAATTCCATTTTCAGGTATATAGATGAAGTGGACAAGATTTGCAGTGGCAGCGGTGGTACTGCCAGAGGTGGTTGGAATGGATCCCAAGTGCAAAGTTGCCCGGCGAGGAAACCGCAGAGTGTCAGGATGAGAGCTACAACCGCTGGTGTCGGCATGAACTTCGGCCGGGGTTTGTAGGCCTGAGCACTTGAGGCAACTTCTTGAAGATTATGGAAGACACCGAAGCTTCTCGGAGCGCAAACATGAGCTTCAAACTCACTGATTTGCGCCGGATGCTGCCATGATTCTTCTTATGCTGCTCCTTACTGGGGTGGCGCCCTTTGCCCTGACCATTGTGTCGTTCTTGTCGTTGTGACTAGTTGCATAGTTACTGAGTTGTTCTTCTTGTCGTTAATTTGAGTACTTGTGGTTTGTTTGAGCTTGACTAGACTAGTGCATGGAGATACCATCATTCTAATCTGTAGTCCGGGGATTGAACCTGGTGTGTTGTCTCGGGTTTGTGCTTTGATCAATTGTTGTGTTCCATGCTTATCCCGAATGCTTATGAAGATGGGAGTTGATACACGCGTGGTCACAGCCAGTTGTTTTTTGTACTGTAATTCTTTTTTTGATTGCTACCATGCCGGTGGTGTCTTCCGCAAGTTCTGGACATCCTGAGCAACTTCATATCTCAAACGTGGCAACAGTGGCTGGGACTGTCGTTGCTGTTTGTGGGGCAGATTGTGGAACGCTAGCCCGCCACGATAACCCCAGGAGGTGACGAAGCGCCGGGTGTCAATGTTATGATCCGTTTGAGAGCCAGTGCCTCCACTGGAGAGAACCACACCGGAGCGAAGGAGCTTCACCAATTTTAGGACACGGGCATCACCTGCACAGGGAAAGGGAACACAAACACGAGGACATGAAGCCGACAGGTCTAATTCCAGGGACTATTGGTCGCGCATGCATGTACTTATGTGGGGCAGGTAGGTATGTGTATATGTGTCTATGTGTGTATGTATGTATGTATGTATGTATGTATGTATGTATGTATGTATTTATGTATGTATGTATGTGTCTGTATTTATGTATGTATGTATGTATGTATGTAGGTATGTAAGTAAGTAAGTATGTATGTATGTATGTATGTATGTATGTATGTTCGTATGTATGTATATATGTATGTTCCCCTGGTACCTCGCCTGATTCGTCGAGTGCGAGTGCTAGAAATGTATGTATGTATGTCTGTATGTAAGTACGTACGTATGTATGTATGTA